>JAOVVB010245077.1:0-21295 GCA_028570985.1 Heterobranchus longifilis | reverse complement strand
TGATAGATGCAGCAGGAGAAGTGGGAAGGAGAGAGAGGAATGAATGAGTGAGTAAATTAATAGTCTGCCTGACTGAATTTACGCATAAGCTTCATATGTCTTCTTGTGGTAATAGATGCTGCAGTAGACAAAAAGGTCATGGCAGCAGTGCTGTCCCGTGATGCAATGAAAGCCTTCGATAGACTTGAATGGTCATTTGTAATATGCTAAGTCACATATGTGTTTATTCCCAAATCTTTTTTTAAGAGTTTAGATGAATGCATCTCTACCTTTATCTGGAAAAAAGGATAAGAAAATCATATCCAGAGAGGCAGAAGGAAGAGGGCTACCAATTTTTTTTGCATTATTATTGGGCTTCCAATGTTGACAAAGATATTTATAAGTGCATTTTGTTTCCTCCCCATCTTCCCCAGTAGGCAGTTGGATTTCTCTTTGACTTTAAACAGTACACACACACACACACACACACACACACACACACACACCCCACACACACACACACACACACACACACACACACGCGCAGGTATATTTGTATAAATGTATTTTATTTCATTATTATATTTTAATGGTTTCACTTATTTATGTATTTGTTTGATGTGTTGTGTACTTTGTGTTGTTTGATATCTCATCTTGACTCCATATATTTGTTTTGAGAAAATTTCAATAAAACAATTTCAGATATATAGAGTTCTATTTTGTTCACTACATCTAAATGAAATCTAATGAACTTGTAGAACCTGAAGTCTTCGACGTTGCACCATCACTGAAATTTTGGTTGCTTGTTTAAGTGAACTGTGCAATACAATGAGACATTAAGTGTTATGAAGTCAGCCCACATATCATGGGTAAGGGATGCTCATGAATAATACACGCTAGATGAAGTACAATAGCTTTTATCTGCTAATGATCAATATTGAATGATGTTTTGCAGCAGTTGGGTTATGGCCATGGTGTTCTCCAGCTCATGCAGCGAGAGCAACAATTAGACACGCTTTCAGCATCAAACCCAGACATTTGTCATGATAATGGCTGCAGTGTGTTTCCTTTAAAACATTTTTGTATTTTTGACATCATGTTGAGGGCCGGACAGAGGGAGAGGGTGGGCTGAAAAAGAGACTTAAAGGTTTTTAAGAGGATGTGTGTCCTGAAGCAGTGAACAGTTCAGATATTCAATAGTTTAACATTTCTAACCCCACAGACTTATGTTACTTGACCCAGCAGCATTTTTAGCAAGATTTCAAAGATAGCAAAAACAAAATGTACAACAAAATCATAGGAAAATGTATGTTAAGCAATGCATTAAACATCTAGAATGTTAATATCAGGTGCTCATGAATTCTGACTTCTTGGATTTGAATATTTCACTGCAGGTATGTCAGAAAATTAACTCTGGGGCACAGCAGTAGAGGTTGCGCCCCATATAGAGTTGAAAGTCCTCATCGCAGCGGCTGTGGGTTTGACTCCCACCCTTTGCTGCATGTCGTCCCCTGGAGATATATCATCTACAAATCTGTCAAATTAATAGTATTATAATAGTATTCTGAACTTTGTCAGTTTTACTTTTGAAAAAAAAAAAAAATTCTCAGTGTAGGGAAACCTGACCATTAGTGGATTTGTTTGTTTGTACCCAGGCTAATTTTTTGCATTGACTTCATACTCATACTTCAACTCCATACAGTACTGGCCACAAACAGATCCTTTCCTAATTTTATTATAAGTAATGGAGGACTAACTCCACAGGCCTCGTTCAGTGTAAAAATATATATTCCCAAGTTTAACTAAAGTTAATATGAAGCTTCAGTCACATGATGAGTCTTCCAAAGTCATAGTCTTTTCGTAATAAATTCCTTGTTTGTGTTTCCTTGCTGAGCTTTAATATTTGATTTAATGTTACCTTGTGCATGTAGTGTGTTTTTAGCCAGGTAGGACTTTTAATTTAAAGTGTCTTAGTTATAATTTTTTTTTTTAAGTAAATAAATAAATTAAAAGTAGGCTATTATTATAGATGTATTATTGTTCTGAGCTGCAGTGGAGGGATATGAACACAGTGAGGGGATTTTGTACAAAAAAGACCAATAATTTAGCTTCTGCAGAGCTTTGAAATGTATTTTTGCATGGCATAAGGACTGTGGATGTTTTCAGTAAATTGTGACTGGGATGAGACCATACCGTTTATATCAATATAGTTTGATGTTCCGTTACATGTTGTTTTTGTCGTGTCTGCATCTCTCCTCTCTCACACACTTCGTCTAGCCCCGCCCTCTCCCTCTGCGTCTGCACTCCCTGCTCACCCGCTCACAACAGGCTCTAACAACAAGGATTACCGGTAGAAAGTTACAGTGGGACAATCAGCTAGTTGCCAGATCAGGCCAGTGCTCAAAATAATTAGTGAAAGATGTTACTTGGTCAGCTCTGCTCTCCAAAAACTTCCAAACTTCCATCTGCTCTGTCTGTCTCTCCGTGTGTAGCAGTGCCACAGTTCAGTTGTTGTCTTAATCATTTGGTGCCACCCCAGCACAGCAAATTGGCTGGAGCCCCCAGGCACTCACTGATGCCATATAATCCGGCCCAGCTGCTATGGCAAAGAAGCATCTGCAAAATCTGTAAAAGTCTCAAGTGGAACCTAGAAAAATAAAATTATTTAAGTGGTTTAGCAACTCAAGTCATACTAGCTTTGCCTGGTAGGAGTATTTGTTTACATTTGATTTGTACCTTTGAACTAATTTAGTAACAATTCCTCGTAAGACGTGGTTTATGGTTTTGCAAAATGCACAAATAATTAATAATGGCTCATGAATAATGTATTAATTCTATATCAATAAGCCATTAATAATGTGTTTTGGGCTACCATGTTGTGTAACTTCCTCCAGGATAAGTTGCTTTGAAAGCAGCTCCTATATCATCATGAAAACCCCTCCAATTGCCTGACCACTTTCTGGAAAGAACATTGAACCAATGTCTATTTCAGTCAGGACCACTTTAGTCAAAAAGAAAACTTTATTTTCATTAGCATTAGCAAATCTCCATGGAGAAATACCACAGTGGTCAGAACAGAAAAAAGAGTGTCAAAAAGCTAAACGCAGGTGGCAAAAAACTAATCTCCAGGTTCATTATGACATCTATAAAAAGAGAGAGAGACTTTGCATTTATAATTTGGAACTGAGAAATGCAACACGGTCCTCCGATGACATCACTGCCAAAACAATAATAAAGCATGTGCTCTGTTTGCTACTGTCATCAGGCTAACAAACCCTCCTGTGTCAGAAACATCTGAACTTCTATCCACCATGGCCTGCAATGAATTTGCGTTTGCGTACATTTCTGATCTTTTGCCATTATGAACCTCCCAGAACTCTCATGTTGTCTGGAACCGGTTTACTTTCTGTCCCCAGAGTCAGAACTGAACACGAAGAAGCAGTATTTAGTTTTTATGCTCCACATATCTGGAACAAACTCCCAGAAAACTGCAGGTCTGCTTTCTGTCCCCAGAGTCAGAACTAAACACAGAGAAGCAGTATTTAGTTTTTATGCTCCACATATCTGGAACAAGCTCCCAGAAAACTGCAGGTCTGCTGAGACTCTCAGCTCTTTTAAATCAAAACTGAAGACTTTTCTGATTGCCACTGCTTTTAATTAAATCAAATAATTGTTAATCCCTCACACTGCACTGTAACTTTTATTCTTGTACTTTATCTATCTCGGCTTGTTTTTTTTTTTAATTTTCCATTATTTTCCATGACTCTTTAAACTGTTTTTAAAATGTCTTTTAGTGTTTTATGAAAAGCAATTTGACTTGCCTTGTTGGATGCCCCACCCATAGGGTACAGAACACAGTCTGCAACAATGACAACAGAAATTGCGTTGATAAGTCAGACACAGCATTAAGAGGTGGAAAGGGTTGCAAAGGCAGGCTAAGACCATTTAAATAATTATGTTTGAATTATTTACACTGCTTATTAATAGAGAATAGAATAATTCAGTGTTTCTGCTACCAGTTACATTAATTCAGTCACAGTGGACCAACATCTTTTTTGTACCAATCAATGGCCTCATGTTACCTTACATAACAGGATAAAGAGACTACAGCCATTCAAGTGAGAGAGCAAGACATTTCACTAAAAGCTATAAATGTCAACCTCATGTTGGCACTAGATGAAAAGTTTGGGGATCATAAAAGTCAGTAGGATTCATCCTCTGGGGGGGGGGGGGGGGGGGGGGTCATAACTTACATGGGAAACTATGCGATCGATGTTGAGATATTTTGTATGTTGTTAAAGCCATAGAGCATTTGTAATCAAGCGCAGCTTTCAAGCAGTTACTAACAAGGTAGTCAGACTTACGGGGTGAACAGTGCCTGGATAAAGCCTTACTTCCTGTCTCTGCACAAGTCTGTGTTCCCGTTCTCAAAGACCCTTCACTACGAGAAACAACAACAACCTCCAAGTTTTGAAGAAGATTTGAATCTGCAATAAGGCAGGTCTGCTCTGTTCTTTCGGTGAATGATTGTTAAGATCTACCAAGAATATATTTACACCATTTTCATGTAGATGGTCCACCTAAAAGGACATTATTTTGCAGATGCACCGTCAGGGCGGGACGCTGCCGAGGACGATTGTGATTGGCCAGGGAGTTTTTTCACTATCCAGGAGTGAAAGTGCACTAGATCCAGACCTTCCCCCAGTGCGGACATAGTGCTGTGGAGATTTGGATTTGCAAGACTACTAACAAGGTAGTCTTGCACTGTCAGTTAACATTTCTGCTATAGGGTGGGGGGGGATGCTCTGGCTTGTTTGTATTTCTTTAAACCAATCACAATCTTGTAACCCTTGCAAAATAGATAGCAGAAGAGGAGGAGAAATCTGCATGACAAGTCAGACTACTAACAAGGTTATAGGACACAGATGTAAATCCAGACCACAATCCCCAGAGAAGACAATGTTCAAGCAGCCAGTCTGTATGCAAATTTAGCACATATATGTAAATATGCAGCTCTGATGGACTTCCGGTTTGAGCAACACCATGTGAAGACGTGTCAGGCTGGGTGCTTCACCAAACTTGACTTATCCAAACAAAAATACATTCTCAAGTGTTCCTGCATAATTATAAAAGGAGAAAGGACAAAATAACACTAGAAGCAGTGCTGTAACGTTAGTTTAGAACTTGATAATAACCTATGCCACACACCAAGACAAGAAGGGTTAGCATGAGTGCAGCTAATGTTAGCATGGAGAGTACGGCCGGCGAGACAGCAGCTGGCAGTGACCGAGATGCAATTCTCTGTGAAATAAAGACACTGAAAGCAGAGCTACTCTCGAAAATTGATGAGAAGGCAGAAACACAAGCCGCTGAGATGAGAAATCAGTGGGAACAGCTAAGAGAAGAATTTGAAAATGCAATGGAGCAGGCGGACATAAAGACCACGGCACTAGAAGCCTGGGTGTGCTCTATGGAGGAAGCTGGGAATGACCACTCCGATGCTATAACCTCCCTCCAACAGGAGGTAGCCCAGTTAAAACAAGATGTCACCAACCTGGAGCAGAAGACTGAGGACCTGGAGGCTAGATCTCACCAGTGCAACCTACAAGAGAGACTAGAATTTGTTTCACAACTGCTTAAGGGGGTTGCTATGTAAGCAGTGTCGGCATAAAGCCTTATACTTCTATCGAGAGGAGACCCCAGTTGGAGGAAGTACCTCCTTTCTTCCGTGTGGTTCTCAAAGCCCCTTCGCTGCAGTCCGGGTGTAGCGCCGATTGTGGTTAAAAGAAATATAAACAGGCCAGGGAGTTGCTTCCACTATACCGGAGTGAAAGCTATTCAATCCAGACCACCCCCCCTAGTCCCACTGGCTATGTGAGACTACTCTCGTGCTAGATAAAGCTTCATTATTGGACAGAGCACACCGTACTTTAAAGGAGAGACCGGGAGATGACCAGTCGGCAAGAGCACTGGTAGTGAAGTGCCACAACTTTCAGGAACGTGAAGCGCTGATGAAGAAGGCTATACAGAAAAAAGAGATCATTACTCCAGATGGTATCAGGATACATATTCAACCAGACTACGAATAATATTCAACCAGACTACACCCAGAAGGGTGTAGTCTGGTTGAATATTAATGAGGTGCGCGGTTAATATTTACAATATTTGTTAATATTAACAAACTCCAGGCCATGGATTTTGTGAAGGGAAATCTAAAGTTGTAAGATGGATGGATATTGGTTTATTTTTGGCCTTAATACAACAGTGAACTACGTCTGGGTAATGTTAATAAAACCGGCCACACACCGAGATGATGAACAATGGATACAACAATAGCCTGGTATGGGCAAGCACAGGGCAGTATCCTGTTTATTCTTTATTTGTTGAAAGGTAAAGATAAAGGTAGGGTGATATCCACCCTTTTTCTTCTGTTTATTTGACCGAGGTTCCAGCATGTTTATTTTGGGAAATAACGTTGTAATTCAAGCTTCACAGCTTGCTCGTTTCAGTTTTACTAATATCACCCACAGTTGAGGTGACGAGGTGCATGTGACGCTTGGCTTTTAGAGCGTTACAAACTCCGAAAAGAGTAACGTTACTATTTGGTGAAATTCCTGTTATGTTTTACACCTTGAAGAGACTATATGAAGGGATTGTTTAAATTGAATATACACTGTAAAATCTGGAACACCAATAACATTGAAACTTTGTTAAAGAGAAATTTATTCTGAGTAAAAATATTTTAATGATAGTTTTGGTTGAAGCTCAGGCCTGTATAGGTGGGTTGCTTTGTGAAGTGGTTAGGAAAGGTGGCTGGAAGTACAGGCAGCCTCTCGTTTAGAGGCAAGCATAATGTATGTTCTTACTAATTGTTTGATGTGTCATCTTGATTCCATATATTTGTTTTATCTAATAAAAATTAATAATAAATAAATGTGCAGCTCCCTCTGGTTCCGCTTCCCACAGAGGATTTCTCGAAGTCCCTGTTTTATTCAGAGGTTCCTTCCCAGCATGCACTCTGTTGACAGTCAGCTAGTCCCTGTGGGTTCAGCTTTATCTAGTTAATTTTGCCAGCTCTGGTGGACAGCTGAAAGTGACTAGGAGCTCAAAGTGTAGAGCAGCGCTCTGATTTGCTAGCAGATGTGAAAAATTCATGATCTCATCTACATAAATAAATCTATTCTCAACACTTTTCATGGCATAGCTAAAAATACACACACAGGACTCTGTGCCTTTTACTGAAGGTCCTAAAACGTCCATGAAAAAAACATTAATGAATAAATGATTATATTGCTCACATTGTCTCCTTGAATCCCCATCTTTCCATGCATTCAGTTTATGTTCAGTAGCAATGCATATTTGTGTTACTGCATGTTGTCTTACAGCATCTGACTGATGTTTTTTCCACCCCGACATCACAAACAAGTCAGTAACTCAGTGACAGGAAGAACATAATACATCTCTATAGTGGTACCATTAGCTTGCATGAGCAATTACAGTGTGTGTGTGTGTGTGTGTGTGTGTGTGTGTGTGCGTGTGTGCATCATAGTTGATGTTCATTGGAATCCCATTGGTGGTGATGTGGTTGCAGACTAAGTGATTTCATTTTCTACTGTTTCAACTAAGTGCTTCCTACTGCTGGGATGGTCTCTACCATCACCATCAGTAGTACACCATTTCTTAATCTCTCTCTTTTTCCTTGTTCTTTGTTTTGCTTTTATTTATAGTACTGTACAGCTGAAGGTAGACGGGTGAGAGAGAGGGGATGACAAAGCAATGGGCCGTGGGCGGGAGTCGAACCCGCGACCACTACAGCGAGGACTTCAGCCTCTGCCATCTTCCTTGTTCTTTCTAAGGTCACTCATGGTTATGTCTAGAAAGGGTCTGTCTTCCATTCTAGCCCCTCTCAAGGAGTTTGGTTCCAGAACCAGCGATATGCGTGCAACTATATCTAGTTGGTACCACACCAGCTCTGGTTCCTTCCCTGCCAGAGGTGAAGTCCCTGCCATGCCTGTTGTCCAATTCACAGTGCACCAGACCCCCACGCCTCTCCCTGCAGGTGGTGGGCCCACTGGGGGGCGGCTCCATGCTGTTTATTCAGACTGTGCCTTGCCGAGCCCCATGGACAAAGGCCTGGCCACCAGATGCTTGCCGGCGAACTCCCCCCCCCGGGGTCTGGCTTCAGGAGGGGTCCCCGGTTTCCCTTTTCTGGGTGAGGTTTTCTTGTCTTTGGTCACTTCATGAAGGTTTTGTGAATCGCTTTTGGTCTGGCCCCTCCCCTGGGACCATTTTGCCTTGAAAGACCCTACCAGGAGCTATTGCTAACACAGCTCCCAGGATCATGGGGGCATGCAAACCCCTCCACCACGTTAAGGTAGCAATTTGTGGAGGAGTCTTGGCACAAAAAATTCAAAAATGAATGGATGAAATTAGTTAATATGAAGTTGTCACTCATCTGGTGATAGAAATGTGTTTTCCCCGCTGTGACAAGAATGTGTGGATGAAGCATTAAGTTATATTTTACTCGTTTAGCGGCTGGCTATAGCTAGCTTGATAATTCCACCATGTTTTTATGCTTTTTATTTTTTATTTAACCAGACAAGTTATTAAGAACAAATTCGTATTTACAATGGCTACACTGGTTACAGAAAATCAGTGGTGAACCGTGGCCCTGGACCCTGGGCCTTCAATAGGACACGTGGCAATAAACAATCAAACAAAGCAATACAAAATAATAGCCAGTGCCCTATGTCACATCAAAATGCAGCATAATGAAAGTTTCTTTGCCCTAAATAGCTTCACAACATACAAAGACTGCTCTAGAAAACCAGGCACACAAAGCTGTCTATATGGTATCACTACATTTAATTATGACATGTAAAACAACTGGATTATTTTGTGAATAAATGATACAAGCAAACCATACATTAACTTATTTCACATATAGGCTATATTCATTTATTTCTAGAATAGATGGATTTAGAGACACATGATTACTTTAATTTCAACAAAGACCACAGCACAACAGGGCTTTTTTTTGGTTGCAGGTTTTTTTTTTTTTTTTTTTTTAAGTATCTATATAATGAAAGTATTTATCATTGTCTCAGAAACCACTGAGAGTGATCTCGTGTTTTGGTTGTTATTATCATACTGTCAGCATTTTTGTTAGGGTGCTCTGCTGCTCTGACACCTGAACGCCCACCTGGATTGGCTCTCTGGAGCTGGAATGGAGGTCCCCACGGACTGTCGGTAAACATTAATCTTATATTTTTTGGTTCATAAAATGGACCAGAATTCACAAATATGTTGGATATATTACAACAGATGTTCCTGTAATCTCACATCGCAACTTCTTCTTCAGTCTTCTGTATAGCCACCGTTGTCTGACCTGATGGAAGCTGCTGGAGGCGCCTCTGTGACCTCCCCACCACTTCGAGAGAGGAGAGGACTCATTGTCTGTCTCCGGAGCTGTCGTCTGCTCTCCTCTTTCTAAGTAGTCCGTCAGCGGCAGGGAGGCAGAGGGACCGCAACATTAATTAATCTGCTACAGGAGCCGTTGAGCTCAACCTTGCGCGAACACCTGGTAGATCGAGATTGGATCACATTCTCACCACAAACGAACCATATGGAAGCACACCAGAGTTCATTTGGAACTGGAGGTGGTCTCGGTCCAATTGTTTTATTCTGCACCCGAGTGCGATTGCTGTGTTCACACCTGCCCAAACGGACTGCACCAAGGCGGAAAATAAGCCAGGGTTTGATTCAACCAAACAAAACAAGGCAGGTATGAAAATACCATTATCTAACAACGTTGAACACTCTCTGACTAGCTGTAGCCTGGGAGATCACTTAAAGAGTCACACACACTTGCTCCCCCCACCAAAAAAATAAAATAAATAATAAGTAATTAGACTCAGCCATGTTTATGTATATTCAAAGATTTGACTGAATGAAAAGGTCTCTCGCTGGTTGAATGTGGTATCCTTAGTGATCTGCTAAAATGGGAATCGAGAGCTAAACAGCACAAAGCAACATTGTGTGGGAGTGCATTCAAATTAAGCCATAGCTGAACACCTACACGTCTGCATAAGCAGAATTAACAACAAGCCTAACTATAACTGACAGCATTTATAATGAGGTCATCCAAATACTTCTCTGCAGCCCCCTCTCTCAATTGAACTCTGACACACTGATACATTATAAGAGATACATTTGTAGTTTATTGTTTGTTATATTCCTTCTTGGGTGTTTTGCTGTCACCTTCAAGAGGAAAGGTCCATGGTGTTACAGAGCAGAGGTCAGAGCAAGCAAGAAGACCAGAGAAGTGAGGGCACAGATTTATTCATGTTTTTATTTAACTTCTACTTCACTACAGAGGTCTGTTGAGATTAAAGTATGTCTCTAGTCCTGGACAAAACTAACAGCAGAATGAAATTACATGAAGCAACACAGAATCAATATTCAGAGAAAGAAGAGTAAGGCAAGAACAGTGGCTACATGCCAATTCCCGTATTTGATCATTCCTCGCTCTTCATGAACTATTATTAGGCATCCAAGCATGAGCAGGCTGGGGGCCACACAATGCAAAGCAGCATGGCTCCCAGTACCAGTGGTACCCTATTCAAATCGCTTCGATTTTTAACATTTTTTAATTTTTCTGTTGGTAAAAGTGATACTGCAGCATACACCGTAAAAGTTATGTAAGTGACATTTTCAGGGGAGGTATAGAATGCATGTACCTTTGTACCTCTATTGAGATCAAATGTTGATTTATTAGAATAAAATCACAAAATATACAAAACACAGAATGCAGAACAAAATATATACAAATCAAAATATCAAGACAAAACCAAAAACTGCAAATAAAACATTAAAGCTGGCGCACCCAAATTGTCAATTTAAAAACACTTGGCTGTGTGTATTTGAGCATCATCATTGGCAGGGACAGTTAACCTATTCTGAGAACCATGGGCAGCCTGGAATTCTCCTTACCCACAACATTGAAGGAATCAGAACTTAATAAGAAAGCATCATTGGCCACACAAAAATTGAAGAAGATGGATGCTGGGAACTCTGAGCTGAAAGAGTTAGGATGGAGTCTCACTAAGGCTGGAGATCGAATCTTCCATCCCCCCTCCACCTGGTCTGATTCACAGTGCAGGGAACCCCGGGCCAAATCAGCAAAACCCACTCTAATCCCCCTAGAATCCTCTCAACCACCATCAGCGAATCTCCTGTCTAGTGAGAATTATTTGCGACTCCCAGATCCACGGCTCAGAACAACTGGGCACTTCTGGAAGGGATCTGGGGTCACCCAGGCCAGCTCCGTCGAGGAACCAAGCACACAGTGTGCCCTATTACCGCACCAAATTGATCAGGGGTTATCGGCCCAGGAGTGGAATCCAACTCCGACATCACTGTTCAACAGGATCCCCAGTGTACCCAGAAGAAAGAAAACGGTCTGGAAGCTTGATACCGGATACCAAACAATTAGGAAGATGGACCTTGCAGAAGGGTTTGGGTGGGACAGTGACCCAGAGGATGACAATAAATCCTCGGCCTGGGCAGGGAGAGAGGAGGAAAGTCCTAGAAGCTTGGGTGCACGTAATCCCTTCCTTTCAATCCAAAAGCACACAAGACCACCATCTGAGAGGATAACACCAGAGGACACAGCTGAGATCCTACAGAGAGCCGCTGCTCGCTTCTCTGATGTCATGGATGACTACGGCGAGGGGACGGCAACGGATGAACAGATTCAACATTGGAAGGAAGATCTCTTCCGCTCACCCTGAGGCCTCGAATACACATGGCAAGCTTTTTGGAATCTAGTCACCACCCTGGCCAGGCGCCCAAGCGACCCATCTGGTGGCCCAAGACCACAACCCACCCTGACCCCGGAACACTCACTAGGGAAACCACAAATACACCCATCACCTCAAGGCCCAGTCAGCCGACCCCCCTCCCCACAACAGCCACCAACCCAGATCCACCAACCCAAAACCTGCGGCAAGAACCACAACCAGCAGCAGCCGAGGAGGCCTAGAGTCCCTCTGCCTCCTGCAGTGCAACTCAGAATGAGACCATCTCAATCCAAGTGGGAGATCCAGCTAGTGTCCCAGAGGGGAAAGACCAACTACTAAGGGGGATTAGCCAATGTATCGCAGCTCTTCAGTATATGGTCAACCAATTAACAACGGGATTTTCACAACAGCCTGAGCCAACATCCCAGAGTGTCCTTCAAGGCCAAGAGATCATAAATCAACAACAGAGACAATCACCCAGTGGGTCATTTGGCAGCTTACAGGAGAAAGAAATACCCCGAGAGCCCGGTTATCGTTGCACAGGGCGTTGACCGACACAGGGCCTGGCAGTGGGCTGGTGAATATGCTTGTCAAGCTTTGTGCAGAGGAGGCCCTATACCGACAATTGACCACTGTTGCACTCAACATTTTACTGTACTCAGCTCTTAGAAGGATCCTCCTAGATATTGAGTCAAACACATCAACTGATCCTATCGTTTCGGATCTAATGCAACTGGAGACATCTGAGCTGCTTCCTGGGCTCTCCAATGGCCTGGTATTTGGCAAGATTTTGGAGAAGAAAGACTTGATGGGTTTGACAGGGACTCAGACGACTCTACCCATGCTACGGGATGTGTTGAGAAGGGCATGTAGGTTAGAAGGGCATGAGTGTGGGTCAAGCTCCTGTGCTGATGGGTCTTTCCCAGCACATTCTGGACTGTGCCAGATTCTAAAAGAGATCATGTCGAAACTTGATAACCTACACAAACAAGTGATGGAGAAAGTGTCAACCGACACATGCGAACAAGGAACCGGTTCAGTGGCACCTCAAGATACTGCCGCTTTTGGTCCCTCCACACCCAGCACAGGACATCATAACAGTATTACTGTCCTATGATTGTCTGTGATTGCTGTATTTGTCTTATTTGTCCACTGCACAAATGAAGTTTCTCACTGAAAATAACATAATTTGATTTGATTTTGATTTGCTCGAATCTCACACTTCCCATAAATCAATCCATGCTATATATAGAAATATTTATTAATAACATCTGAATGGACAATTTACACAGTCTGCCTTAAGTAATACATCTTGTGTTTACAATTTGATTTGTATCTCACAACAGAAGAGAGATTTCAAAATAATTCACAGAAAAAATGATGCATGCACTGTACCTACACAGAAGTAATTGTCATTGTTATTTGTGACAGTGTTCAATACAAAGACATAAACAATACTAGTAATCTGAATTTCAAAAAACAAACACTGGCTTATTAAAACAACCGCAGGGTGTGGTCTAAATGAATAACATTAAGTCCCATTACAGTTAGATAGGGCTGCTGCTGCTACTGTGTTTTCAGAATGGAAACAATCCAGTCACTCATTTCATGGCAAAGGAAAGAAGACTAATTATTGACAACATAGAGACAGAGGGCAGCATATCATACCACGCCCACCAGAGGGGAAAACATCGCCGCCACTGTAATGCAACTCTATGCTGAAACGTTAACAAAATGCCTATAGCTCGCTAAAAACATTAGATTTAAGTCTGTCAAATGATTATTTTAGCACCATATGTGAAGATGTGAGAAGACACGTTAGCTGTTAGCAAGCTAATGTTAGCAATCTGTTAGCAAGCTAAGGCACTAGCAAACATAATACTGTATAGCTCTCTGATTCTTCCACATTTTGCTTATTCTGTCAAAATGCTTTAGCTTAACTTACAGAACTGTAGTCAGCCATAACCTGACATTTTGGATATTGGACAAAATGTTTGCTGAACACGTAAATTTGGGCGTAAGTTACTGAGTGAGTGTCCCATTCATCCTGCTGATGCCTCATGTCTTATTGCCACCTGTATCCACTTTTGTCTTCTTAAAAGATACATTTTTATAAAAACGTAGTTATTGGTTCTTTACCCTGTTGCTCGTGTATGCCATCTCACAAAAGATTTTAGGCATTTTTCTGTTGTTTGCTAGCAGACGGAATTGACAAGGATGCACCCTCACGCAATACAAAGTCAATGGAGAGCGGTGAATTGTTTTCTGTTCCAGTGTGGGCGGGGCTTAAATGCGCTCTGTCATTGCCAGTTTTGGACCAACATAGTTGTCATTTTCACGCCCAGCGCCCATGTTGTGTAAATAGCAAATGTGCACTCCTATGCTCCCATGGGTGTTTTGGTCTTAAAATGAGGTGTGGCCAGGCACAATATGGTGTATTACTATCTTGAGGCAGCAGAAAGTGATTGCAACATTGACCAACAAAGTTTATCACTACAGTTTTTATTTTGTTGCTTAAAAATGTGCACATGGAAATGCTTTGGAAACAGTTACTGAAATCAGCCTCTTTCATTAAAGTAAATCGCTAAAGAAAACATTCATAAATCAATATAATGTGTGAAAGCAGATTCAGATGAACGACCCATGCATCAAGCTTGTTCGACAGTGTCACTCCTCCTCCTCAGTTAAATGTTAAATAAGTTATCAGTACATTGTCTTATATTCAGTCAGGTGGAGTTGTTGATGGGAGCAGATCCTTTTCCTCAGCAGAAAAATGCTCACTTCTCCAATTTCCCAAATCCAATGTTTAAATAGCAATGCTGATTGGTTGAATTCATGTTATGCCCAAAACACATCTATGATTAATTAAGAGACTTTATTCAACCCCTTTGTGCCTTGCACCTTACTTTGCGCACAGACGCCTCTAGCTAGCAAAAATGGAGTGGGACATGCCCTAAATACACTTGCACTGTGCACTTTAGATCATGAACTATAGATTGTTAAATAGGGCCGAGTAACCATCTTCATTATTAATTAGATTTACGATGCCAAATCCTCCATCAAAAAGGCAGTCTTTACCCACTGGTTTGATAATTTTAGCCATACAACATGGTTTTCTAAAGAGGGCAGATCAGCATCAACAATCATCAGGGAATATTCAGGGTTTTGATTTGTGGGCCCCAGGCAAACACTGTCTTGCTTTACTTTTCTCCCTTTTTTCTACCTGGGAATGTTGGTTGGCAGTGGTAAAATAGTAGTCAAAACCTTTTTCCCAAAGTAAAACAATTAACTATTAATAGCAAAACTACTGCACAGTAAAAGTCATGAATTCAAATGTATAAAGTGATGAGTGAAAGAGAGGCATCATCAGCAAATTTACCTAATGACTGTTCAGGTGGAGCTTTCAATTCTAATATAATGCTGGAGAGTTTCAAGAATAATAATGCATCATGTTTTAATTGTTTCATGTGAGTAAAATCTGAATCTGCAACATAAACAGTAACATTTCTCTGTCAGATAAATGTAGTAGTACAATGTTTTCCTCTGAAGTCGAAGTACACATAGCCTGGCATCACCACATTAATTTGCAAATGCATATTAGTGTGGAACCTTTCTGTTCATTTTCGATTTCCAAGGGGCGTTGTCAACGGCACAGACCAAAATGCCTCTGGACACAACTACATAGACCTACAACCAATCAGAGCAATGTGCTGAGCAACACATGCAAGTTGGAGTGGTGTTGAACCATTTTGAAGTTTGGCGACCTGGTCACAAACTTTCTCAAATTACAGCTGAGCAGAACACTAAAATGTGTTTCTGACATTTTAGTCGAGAAATAGGTAATACAGTAACAGAATATTAATCTTGAGTCATATTTGATCAGCACTGCCTAGTTTGACAGTTTGATCTGAGTTTTGTGAGCAGTATGCCGGTTACATTTTTTAACTACTTCTTCCAAGGCTAGTACACAGTAAGTAGGCAAAGTAGAATACAGATGAGTTGCACATTTCTAAAGTGCTTTGGGGGGGTTTGTAAGTTATTCAGGGATAGTCTGGCATTGAGGCACTACTTCTGCCGGGCCGACGGCTCCGGTTGGAGGAAGTCCCTCCTCCCCTTTGTGTTCCCATTCTCTGTGTCCCTTCACTACAGGAAACAACAACAACAGCCTCCAAGTTATCAACCTATACACTGAAAAAGGCAATTTTTGAAGAAGATTTGGATCGTGCAATAAGGCAGGCCTGCTCTGTTCTGTTGGTTAATGACTGTAAAGATATACAAAGAACATGTTTACAGCATTTGCTGTCAAACAGGGACGTTCTTGCATGTTTACTGAAAATGTTGGGAAAAGTTTTATTTACCAAGTGTGGCCTGATCTGCAAGAATTACATACAGCTAGCAAATCATCTGTGTTTTTAACGGGTCCTGTGAGCTCCTCCAGAGCTATAGTATATGGAGGCTTCACCTCTCGAGCACCGATGATCAAATTATGTTTGTTTCTAGTATCAGTAAAAGTTGTATCACACAGTCGACATACGCCTTTTAATGTTTTATGTGGAGTTTTCTTTTGCAGGTGATTAGCCATGTGTAAATGTTCAACCAAAACAAGTTTTCTCCCGACACTATTTAGCAGAAGCACCACCGCCCAATGCGACTGTGATTGGTTGAAAGAAATGCACACGAGGCCAGGCAGTTTTTTCCCGCTATAGCAGAGGGAAAGACATTCAATCCAGACCTACCCCCCCCCCAGCGTGGACACAGCGCTGTGGATACAGGTCTGCCTACGCGAGACCAGCATGAGCATAGAACGATGATGTACAGACTGAAAGTGATTAACCGTCATCATGTTGATACAAATGCACACACTCACATTTATACATGAAGGGGGCCCACTTGTGTTAGGGCAGCGGCTGTGGGCTGTAGGTGCCTTCATGGGATGTTTAAGGGGTGTTATAGCTGTCAATGCAAAATGTGCCCATATGAGTGCGAGGGCCCTTTTCCTTTTTTTTGTTTGGGAGGGGGGCAAACATTTTCCTGGTTTTCCTCCCCTGATGGTGCATCCCTCACCGCTGGAAAACTTTGAAAAATCCTATTTTGCCCAGCTGCAGGTAAACAGGAATATGAGTGGATCATCAGCCATGTAAGCAGCTTAGTAGGAATATTGTCTTTTTCAGAATAAGGGCAAGAACTGGAATATTGTGTGCATGCATGTAAACGTAGTCACTAATAGTTTTATTATTTTTGGTTAGGAAGTGGCTTGGGTGTCCTGTTTTCTCAGTTCTTTTTCTAATAATCTCATTCAATACCTTCCATGTTTTTTAATGTTATTTTTGTTGTCCTCCAGTAAATTACTGTAGTAATCCCTTTTGCCGTTTGTCATTATTCTTGTCAGTTTGTTTTTATTAGATTTGTGTTCTGCTTCTTTTGTTCTCTTCTTTAAGAAGTCTTTTTATAACACATTTTTCTTCTTACATGCATTTAATATCCCCTTAGTTAACCATGGAGTTTCAGCAGATTTCTGTTTAACTACTTTCTTTACTAGGGGACAGTTTTTTTTCGTCAATGGTTATTATGGACAAAAAAATTGTCATATGCTTCCTCTCCATCTTCCACATCTTAAGTCTTAAGTTGAGCCACATGGGTAAATTGTGCCATTGATTATGTTGAAGTAAAACTGAATGTAAACAAAACATTGCTTTGTTTACATTGTTCATTCATTGTCAACTACGAGCGCACAGCAACAAACTCAAATCAACAGAGAAAACACGGTAATGAAACATTAGTGTAGTGCAGCGTCTCTGCTGTAAAGGTTAGCGGTGCTGTTAGCATGCTGACAGCAAGTCTGAAAGCACAGCCGAGGTGATGTGTTATAAAGTTAGCTACCATGCTAACAGTAATGCTAACTACACCAGTCGGTGCTGTCACTACTTTCTGTAGCGGTTTATTGGCAGACTGTTTCTTACAGATTGTCACATTAATGACAATACAGCTGTTAGAAGTTAATACATGAAGTTTAAGTTGACTGTGATGGCTGAAGGGCTAAAGTCGCTAATGTTGCTAAACGTTAGCTAACATTAGCATCCCAAAGCTCCCAGATGAGCAAGTAGGAGCTGTGTGACACACTTAGGAAACAAGAATGAGCTAATTAAAGATAACATAAGCATTTTTATTTCATGTATTTCCCATCCTTCTTTTGATAACTCTCTCTGCTACTCAGCTACTGTAGCTCCGGCCACTGTAGGCTACAGATCTTTATAAGTGTTCCATCCTGACATAAAGACTAGCATGTTTATTTTTGTATTCTATAACAATATTTTGTATTCTATAACAATATTCTGCATGCTCTGCGGTGCACAATGTAAACACGGTGAAGAGAAATGGAGCGAAGTTGTTGGTGCTGAGAGGTGGAGTTGAAAAATTGGAAGAACATTTTGTGGAGTTATGGCAACAACACCGCAGCCTTTTTTATGTTTCCTCGAGGGACTACCACGACGGAGTAAAAAAAGAAAAAAGCTGGTGAGAAATAGCAGCGGAACTTCATGAACCTGGTGAGCTGCTGTCATTCATCATAATGGAGGAGGCTCGGGTAGATAAACATCCTGTAACATTCACAAATAGTGAACTGGAGAGGGTAAACAAACATCAGATACAGGCCATTATTTCTAATTCTCTCTGTTTAATAAGTATATTTGTTGTTGAATTAGCTCCTGTTTCTCCTGTTGTTAAATTTCAAACTCCACACTTCCTGGATCCCTTTTGAAATTAAAAGCCCTCTAGCATTGCAGTGAGTGGAGAGAGAACACCTCCATTTTCTAAAAGGGCTTTTATTGTGAATCATTTGCCGGAACTTGTAGAAAATTCATGCATGACCACCAGCTCGTGCATCAACGTGTAGTCTGTCACGTGTCTCGGACAAGTCACAACATGAATTTATGTTTCCACATTCGCCTAATCTGACATGTGACTATCGTAACACACAAATAAAAAAGAGCAGAACAGGTTAGGTATGAAAGCACCCTCAGAAACATTACTGTGTTTCAGTGCAACGCCTACACCACTGCTCAAACCTCCTCTATCATAGTTAGGACGGATCTGTAATGATGTGGATTAAATGTGCGGGGTCATTTGTCTTTATATAACTCCTATGATGTGCCTTATGTTCTGATGATTATTCACTTCTTATTCTCCGCACCCTCCTTGTAGACACCTTTGCATTAGAAGCATTTATTTTTAAGTAGTGACATCAGGCTTCTGTCGCTCACATGCGAGTTAAGCGTAGTGGTGGTGAGAAGTAAAGGTTACAGTGTAATTTCATACCAATTGGCTGTAACAGGCCTTTCAGTGTTCTACATGAAAGAACAGACTGCTCTTAGACTCTGTAACTCTGGCAGCTCACCACCAAACACCAAACACATTTAATCTCAGAAAGTATGAACACATCTGGTCTATTGGAAAATATCTTTTGGAAAAAATGGTCATGTCGGAGATGTGGAAGAGAAAAATCTTAACACAGGCACAGTGGACTTGAATTGCAAAGAAAGAGTCAACACAAACTATTTTTTTTTCTCTCTTTCAGTATTTTGATCCAATAAAATGAAAGAAAACAACATTCAACTTTTTAAAACCTCAATAATAAATCCCAGGATTCCCTCACCTTCTTAAACATCAAATTCAAGGACTCACAAGGCCCAAATCCCCCCAAATCCCAGGACCCAACATGGCATAGTTTATTTTGAAAGCTTTGAAAGCTGTTTTCAAAAGCTTTCAAGGCTTTGTTTTTTCCCTCGAATTCACAAATTTTCAAGGATTTCGAGGACCCGTAGGTACCATCTCAAGATTCCCACACTTTCTTATACATCAATTTCAAGCACTTTCAATGACCCATGCCTAAGTATGTCTATTTTCAAAAGCTTTCAAGGCCTTGGTCCCCCCTCAAATTCACAAACTTTCAAGGACCTGTGGGAACCATATCAGGATTCCCACACCTCCTTATACATCAAATCCAAGCACTTTCAATGACCCATGTCTATTTGTTTATTTCCTAAGGTTGTCAAGGCCTTGATTCCCCTCTGAAATTCATAAACTTTCAAGGATTTTAAGGACCCGTGGGAACCATCTCAAGATTCCCACACCTTCTTATACATAAAATCTAAGAACTTTCAAAGACCCATGTCTATGTATGTCTATTTTCAAAAACTTTCAATGGCTTTGATTTTTTTCCCTCAAATTCACAATTTTTCAAGGACCCGTAGGAACCATGTCAGGATTCCCACACGTCCTTATACATCAAATCCAAGCATTTTCAATGACCCATGTCTATTTTCAAAACTGTTCAAGGCCTTGATCCCCCCACCCCCCACCCCTCAAATTCACAAACTTTCAAGGATTTCAAGGACCCCTGGAAACCATGAAATACATTGTTCACATTAGATGTGCACCGTACTTACATGAGATGACTAAGCATGGCCTCATTTAATTCCATTTAAGAAGAAAATAACAAACAGATGTGTATATGTATCTTTTTAATGGCCTGTAGGTTACAGTGGAGTCACTGCTAATCCCACGTGGAAGGTTATTAGTAAAATGTCTAAACCTAATAGGCATGAAGATGCAGTCATTACAATGACTCTTCATGTATGTGAAGCTATTACTGTTACCACAGACCACTGACTATTAACCTGTCTCCTCTGATTAAGTGCAGCTATGAAAGAAGGAGAGAGACATCAAGAAGAGATCAGAAGACAAATGGTCGGGGCGTGATGAGCATGATAGAAATGCACATATATGCCAATCACAGTTTTTGTATCTATCCTGTTTTAGCTGTTTAAACTCGGGCTCTTGTGGAAAAGAGTTTTAAAGCTGTTGTGATGTTTCACCACTTTGTTTATGAAACATATAAATGTAACATATCCGTGGTTTATGAAATGTACAAAAGTAATATATCCGTGGTTTGCAGAAACGTACAAATGTAATATATCCATGGTTTGCAGAAACGTAACATATCTGTGGTTTGCAGAAACGTACAATGCTAACATTTATTCTGCCGATTGGGTTGTAATTTCTCTGGGTTGTAATGAGCTGTATGCTGGGGCAAAAAAAAGAGAAAAAAAAAGAAGAACTTCAGGTTTTTGTGCCTTGCAGAAATGTTTCCCAAGTTTGACAAGTTCTGACAGTTTCCCAAATCAATTTATCTGAAGGTGATGAATGGAAAGTGTCAACATAGTGAATGAGGAAAGAATGCCGACCTTAATACATTTTTGAGATGCAGCCATGATAACAAATGATTCTCTGCAGCCCGTCCTCGGAGTCTGTGACAGACCGTAAAACGCTGACCTGAGACCTGCATGAAAGAAATAATCACCAGGTGCGCTGAGCAATATCTCTTGATTTATTGAAGTATTGATTTTGTTACTCAATTTTAAAATGGGGCAGTGTTGATATGGGGCAGCAGATGAAAGATAAATGTTATAAAAACAGACATACCAGCAGAAACCGTGATTTACTCATCGCATCAGTGT
>JAOVVB010245062.1:0-21297 GCA_028570985.1 Heterobranchus longifilis | reverse complement strand
CCCACACACCCACACACACACACACACACACACACACACACACACACACACACACACACACACACACACCACCAAAACCTCAGAGTTGTCAAATTAAAAGAAGAAAAAAAATAAACACACTTCTGGAACAGAAAGAGTGAGAAGTTAGCACGTAGCCTGTCACTTATGTGCACATTTCTTTTATGTGACATAACTCTGGTCAAAATTGCTTTTCTTGCTGCTCTGATTACTCTCAGCCAAACAACATGCTGACTGGTCATTGTTTTTGTTGCACTTACTTCAGTGTATATTGGAACTATTAATAACTTGTGCTTGAGGGTGATAGAAGGAGCACGGTATTGGATCAGCTCAGTCACGAGGTTCAGCTGAATCAGACTGTGTGTTTGTAAGCAGCATGCAAAATTAACTGTTTTGTCCACTGGCCAAATGGCTTTGGCTTTTTTAGATTTTACCTGCATTTGGCTGGTGGATGGTGCTAATTTTGTAATCTGTTTGCAAGGCGTGTTAGTGCACAGTACTTGTAAATCGGGGTGAGAATTACACCGAGCATGTTTACAGTGAAGTGCAAAGACGTTCAAATACACGTGTGTATTTTAAGCTCATGATAAGTCCCCTGTCCACTTGCTTGGTGTGAATACAATGGCATGTGGTACGTATTAGAGGAGCTGGTAGTAATTTCGGTGCTGCTAACTAAAGAATCCTCCAGGGAGGCTTAATTACAGGAAGACCATTCTAAATATCAGTGAGCTGCATATTTTCCATGACAAGAGATTTTTTATCCTCTAGCAGTTTCAAAGTATATAGCCGCATGATGTGGCTGTGCATTTTTAGGAAGTGCAATCGATCTCCCCTCAGGTGACGATGAAAAAAAATCTACTGTGTTCACCATCTCACTGGATTAAAACAGTGTTTTTACTAGAATGCTGGATTATAAAACATGCACAGGAGCAGCGAGAGCTCTCGCTATATTGCCAGCCATGTTTACAAAGAGGGAGGACTTGCCAGCCAGTCTTTGTGTCTGTGGATCTTTACCATGCACCACTGGGGAATGCAGGGCTCTGTAAATGTTTGCAGATTACCATTCTTCTTAAATAATCCATTTGGAACCTCAAGTCACGTTGAGTTGAAATCAAAATGGGCAGTGTGCGACCCCTCATTTTGTTTTAAATGTGTTTGAATATTTTTTGTGTGAAATTGTGTTTTTGTTTCGATGTACGTTTAAGGGCAAGTTGCATTTAGGGTTTAGGATTATGTCAGTCTGTTGTCTGCCTCGGTTTGCTCGTTATTTTCAGTTTGTCTGCCTGCATGCAGCTCTGCACATCTGAAAATGCAACACCAGTCAGCACTGAATGAATGTTGGTTAAACAGCAGTGCTGACTGACTTCGTCAATTGATTTATTAGAGGGCAATACTTTGGAAAAGCTGGCCTTTTTTCTGTTGGCAAAACAAAGTTTATACCCGCCTTTGGAAGCTGACAAAAACAACATACTCTAAAGATAATGTTTTACAAAATTCACAACTAAAGTTTACTTTACTACGTTGTCTCAAATTTCATTTTATGAAGACTAGTAAATGAATGCAATTCTAAAAATGAAATTGTGGCTTATAGACAAATTTTTATTTTATGTTTTTATTTCCTGCTACACTATCTGTAGCTTATACTAAAGCAGTGGGCAAAAAAAGTTGATAGCTCATATTAGAGCACAGCTACTTTTTATTATTCAATCAAAATAAAACTTTCCCACTGTCATTGTTTGTAATTGTTGCTTCTAATTGCTGTTTTTACAGAGAAAAGATGTCTGAGTTTTGGTCAAAAAAAGAAAATCTGCTCAAACATGTGACCATTGAAAATTTGAAAGCCATCAAATTTTGCACTGAAATAAAGTTAAACATGTTTATTGTGTTATCCTACAATTCAATATGAAATAAATGTAACTATGTGCATAACACTGTATATGACCTGTGTATTAAAGGCAAAGCCCCTTTTTCCCCCTGCAGCGTCCGAGGAGGATATTCTCAAAGGCAAGCAGTCCATCAGGAGTCAGGCTCTGGGAAATCAAAACTCGGAGAGTGAGACATTACTTGACGGAGACGATGACACTCTGTCATCTTTAGAGGAGAAGGACCTGGAGAACTTAACAGGTAAAGAAACTGCTCATCCTCTTCACCTCTCAGTCATTCTCCCCCCTCGCTGTCCTGCCGCCCAGACAAACTAAAGAAACATGCTCATTGTCATTTCCATATAGCTTAATATCTTATTATGGATATATCCTATTATTGTCTCATGCAGTCCCACTGTTTTGCAGTATATCGCACTTTGTCATGAGCACTGGAATACATATATTTCCCATAGGATTTCACTGTTTTTTTCCATAGGATGTTGCTGTTTTGCTTTTGTATCACTGGGTGTTTTTAGATATTTTGTAGCATTGCAGACGCCTTAAGGAAAATAGGCTTTTAATGAAAGCATTAACCAGCATTATACCCCTGGACAACTCATCCATTATGGCACCACTAGGGCTGGTGAAAACACAGTATTTTCATTTTCCTTTCTGCCACTGGAGGTCTGCTTCACAAACATACACACACACTAGGCCTGAGTAGCAACTCTCTAAACATTTTTTTATCCAGCAGTAGCAGAGTTTATCCCAGGATACTGCTTACCCTGAAATGGGACATTATCTGATTCGAGAAAAAGCAGCATTGGCTAAATAAAACCTCCCCTGCATGAGCCTATTAGCCTGATCAAACGACTTCAACACGGCCTTATATTAACATTTGATCCATCTCACGATGTTGTCAGTCCTTTGTTGCTTTTGATCCGTCTGATATTTAAAGAATCCTAATTAAATATCATATAGTCCGCTAATCGGATTGCAGTGTAATCCGCATGTGTATGTGCAGTGACAGCGCTCTCCAGACTAAGCTGCATTAATGGGGCTCAGAGTGCTATTAAAATAACGCAACTGGAGGACAATAGGATTAAACGTTGAATCCTGTCTAATAAAGTGATGTGTATACTGCGAGAATGGAGTAGAGGTTGTCGGGAGAGGTTCAGCGTCTCCTCTTAAGCAGCTGTCTGCTTCAGGTGTAATTGAATGTATTTGACTGAATGGACAAAAAATTGTTATTTCAACCCACGGATAACATGTCAGTACTCACGGGGTTCACGAGAGGCAGAGGAATGAATATCTATCTGTTTATTCCGAGTGTGCCGGTGCTCAGGGAAATCAAGCCGGGCTCCGAGCCTCCTTTCTCCGCAGCACATCTGCAGATACAATGGCTCATATGTGCAGAGCTCACACCCACAGCTCCCCTGAGCCGCCTCTCATTGTCATACTGGCATACATTAAGATTGATGAGAGATTAAACAGAGCTTCACCCAACCGCATGCAATCAATGCATTCTGACTGACAGTCCATTTTTGACAATTATGTCTCAAAGTTTGACACGTTTTATCAATGATTTCAGTGCGAGTTTTAGGATCCGCAGGCCTTTTATATTTTATTCGGGGGACTTTACGCATAGCCTATATCATACAGGGGCCTATAGTGTTCTTAGTTTATTTTACTCATCGATTAATTGTAGATTACCAATTCCAGGAGGAAAACTACAGACAGTGTTTGAAGTATACCGCGTTTAGCCTTACGATTTGAATATACTGCAAATGTAATGCTAAATTATAAACATAATTCTGAAGAGAAACAGTCTCAACTTTAAAAACTGATCGTCATATTTGGCGTGTTTATCTTTACCACTTATCATCGTTCCGTATTAATGAACCACGTCCATGATTGAAGGCCCACGTTGTGTTTCTAATAAACAACCATCAGCTCAGTGCAATCCCATGTTGAGTTTTATATGTTTACCTTTACTGCGTAAAATCATCGCATTTCCCCACTTGTAGAAGAGGGCACCCCCTGCTTGTCTCTCTGACCGGCATGTGTCTGTCTGTGTGTCCTGCAGGCCCAGTAAACTTGAGCACCAGTGCTCAGCTGGTGGCTCCGGCCGTGGTGGTGAAAGGCACCCTGTCCATCACCGCCTCCGAGCTCTACTTCGAGGTGGATGAAGACGAGCCTGGCTTCAAGGCCATCGATCCAAAGGTAAGAGACTCGAGCTCCATTGATCATGTCAAGTGTCAACTTATTGAAGCCATGCTCGAATGTCCTACATTGCTGCTGCTGCTGGTAAATGCTGTGCAGGCTGACGAATGCATGTTTTTACAAATGTGTTGTCTTAAATGAGCACAAAATGTGCCATTAGCGTGTTCCCAAGTTTATCTAAACACCTGATAATGTGTCAAATAAGAGAGTGTCTTGCCATTCTGTCGTTGAAGTTAGACTACAATGTGACTATATTTTAATTGAAATGGGGAATAAATGTATTTTGCCGCATGTTTTTTCTTTACAGTATTTTTGGTATTGAAAATCTTTTTTTCGTCATGATTATTTTGTAAAGTAAATGTAACACCTCGACAACATTTTATATTGTTTAGTGGTGATAAATAAGCGTTGTAATAAATAAGTGATCAAACTATCTTTGTGGGTAAAAAACAAAAAACAAAACATTAGCATATTCATTAATTATCATCCAGCATATTCTTTTTTTTCATGTTAAGCAGATTTCATAAATTTAAATTGCACGTAAATAGTGCCCTGCATTAAAAAATATTAAAGAGTAAAATTTGGAGTAATATTGGTAATTCTAGTCATAGTAGTACGGCCTTAAAGAAGAGACCCACAGGTGGTTGTTTGTGCAGTTTAACACAGCATGAAATTATCGTTTGTTTTTAAATATGTAGTTTTGTATTTAAAGATGCTAATTTTAATAACATCCACATTTATTTGAATGTGATTTTTATATCAGAATCCATTATTAATATAAACTTGACAATAAAGGTGTCATTATAGAAGCTGCACTGCGTTATCTAAAATCAACCGCGTTAATCAGATTAAGGCAGTTTAGCTATAGGGCCTGTGCTTGTGCTGCTGGAGTAGAGATGCTCCCAGGCCTGTATATTAGCATCTATATATATATTAACATGAGTCCGTTGATTTACATTCATTGGAAAATCCTTTAGAGCCCGTGACGCATTGTAAAAATAACGTATGGCCAAAAGTCGGCTGTGCACATTCCTTCTTTAAATTTATCAAAAGTGTATTTTTTTTCTTTTTCGTTTCCCAGCGTTGAGCACGTGTCAGCCTTCTCTCGTCAAAATGAATAATTTAATGGTTCATCAGACAATAGCAAAAATAAAATGCAACAGATTTGCCTGTCATATCAGCTGTCAAAACACGTCAAGACACGAGGCCAAGTTGTAATTTAATTTGCAACATTTTATTAACATTTCTTTTTAAGTCACATAATGAAAAAAATTTAACTTGGCACGCTACATTTTATTCTTTCACTTAACGATTTTGTGCATATATTTAAATAAAAGTTTCTTCACTTTGTGAAAACATTTAAAGAAGACAACTAAAAGTTATTACATTTATCTGAAAATGTACCTTCACTTTCTCTCTGGCAGTGGCCCAATTGCTCCATTTAAAAAGGGGTTTTTGTGGTTTGCTCGCTGCGTTATTTTGTTACTGATTTTTTTTTCACATTGCTTGGAGAATCAGTTGCAGAATCATCTTTGTCCCTTCTCTGAAGTTTTATCCCAAAAAATGTCTCTCGGCTCTGTCTCGACACACTTTATAGTTTGTCCAAACTTTTCGCATTGGTGAGGATTTCCCTCGCTAGTCTCCATGTCTGCTTCGCAGCAGCCTCCAGGGCTGAGTGAGGCTTTCCCTGAAACAAGTCCAAGTTTGGCAAGAAGTAGTGGGGACATCTGCGGCACTGCAGACAGGATATGAGCTGCAGCAGGATGCCGTTCAGTCGGTCTCCGAGGCAAGACTCGTCCCAGTCGGTCTCTCTCGGGTGTTTCTCGCACTCGTACAGCAGCAGGGTCTTCATGTGGTAGTTGTGCAGCGGCTGTCCCGGCAGCTCCAGGTGACGGTCCCTCAAAGTCTTCAGCACGGACAGACACTTCTTCCTGCAGCCGGCCATTAGCAGCCTGTTCTCGGCCTCGCTGAACTGCAGCACCCAGGCGTCGCTCTCTGCAGAGCTCTGCTTCCCCGTCAACGAGTAGCACTCTTTGGAGAGCAGGTTAAAACCCTCTGCTTTCACTTCTGCTACCCGGTTCGGCCCGGGCCAGGGGATGTGGGGCATGGGCCACTGAGCCGCACTCCTAGGCCAAATCCCAGTGCACTTGAACGCGGGTGTGATCTGCACCACATACCTCTCCCTGATCCTCAGTTTGACCTCGCTGGTGTCCGCCACCATCTTTACCACGTCGCGGTAGCTGCATTTATCCACGGCCTGCGCCACCAGAGTCTGGAACCTGGAGCGGATCTTTCTGGCCGAGAGGTAGCCCGAAGCGGTGATGAACTCGACCCACAGCGACATGCTCCTTTTGCGGCCGTCACTCAGCTTCAGCACCGCGCAGCCGGGCAAGGAGCCGTCATCCACAAAGTTGAACACCCCCATTTGGTTGAGGTAAAGCACCACCTCGAACTCATTGGGGGAGATGACCTCCATCCCCTCATACCGCGCGTCTATCTCACTGAGGGAGCTGATAAACCGGGGCTCCTGCACTTCCACCTCCTTCAGGACATCCGACACCACTTTGCAAACCTCCCTTATAGTCTTCGCAATGGCCGCTTTGCGCGCTTGGCATCTCTCGTTGTGATATTTGTTAAGCTGGTAAACCAGCTTTGCCTGCGTCGCGATCATATTTGGGCAGAGGTCCGGGCTGTACACCGGGGAGTCGCAGTAAGTTGACGGATCCAATGCTTACCGGTAAAGCCAGAGGCAAATGCTTCCCCGTGCAGGAAAAGTGTGTATTCAAAGTTTTTTTTTTTCGCTTTTAGCAGCGGATGGACGTCAGTGTGAGGTGGAGGAAGCGGATAAGGATGCAACGTATTAGCCTGCTAAATATCAGTCCAACTCATGAGCACTTCCAGCACCGCTATAGGTAGATTCATATTCAGGTTGTGGGTCACCATCCGTGTCCTGGGCTGCACGCGCTACTAAAGGCTAAAACATCGTCTGTGACCACTCATCTCCTCTCGCTGTTATTCTCTCCTCTGTGCACCCCCGCTCACTTTTCGTCCACACTCAGCTGTGAGCTAGACTTGTTGTAGTTTATGAATGGTTCCTTTAGCAAGAGTGAAAGGGGTCGGGCTTCTCCTCCTGCAATCATGTGCAGAGCTGTCAGTGCGCGCAGCCAATCAGAGCACAGGAGCTCCAGTCCGCCTCGGCAGCATCGGGGCGCGCGGAGCTGTCTGCTCTGCTGCTCCCAATCCGACACAGGAAAACACAAACCTTTAGCTTGATACGGCCAGATTCCAGTGTATACTCTCTAAACCAGCAGTAAAACGTTTTTCCCCCGTGTTGCTCTTTGCGCGTAATTTCACTTGGTGCGTTCTGAGGATTAAGACAAGCTCAGTGTTTAACTTTAGACCTGCTTGTATTCTGCAGATACGTCTTTGTCCGTTTTAATATTTTTTTCCCAGTGTTTTTTCTCATCTTTGAAAGACTCAGTAATTGCAGCGTTTTTTCTCTCATTGACAGCAAGTATTATTTATTCTCATCCATTGCGCAGCATGTCCTACTTTTATCATACAAAGTCTGGTGGGCTGTTGCTTTAATCTTGAAAACTTGAAATCTGTTTCAAGTGTGATTTTCTTTATTATCTAACACGAGGCATAGTCAGTTGGTCACATTATTTGTAAATTAAATGAAAACTGGAAAAATAAAACAATATTTATATCTTTTTTTAATTTTTAATTTTTTACTTCCTCTCCATTTAAGGTCAGTTCTAATTCATATTATTCTGAGATAAGTCCTTTAGCGATTGTTTTTTTTTTTATTGCATTCATGTGAAATTATGTCTTTTTATAAACAATGGATATTTCACGCCGCTAAATGCTGTTTCGTATTTATCATTTTGTTAATGCACGTTTAAAATAGTAAATGTGAGGAGTGCACCTGCAGCTCAGGCTCAGGAAAGCTTGGATTACTGACCGAAACTATAAACTGAAATGATCAGACATATTAACGTTACTGATATCCCCCTGACAAGTTTTTTTTTAACTAATCAATTGATTTAAATTGTATTGAACATTTAGTTTTATTTACACAGTCGATATTTTGAACTGAAACGAGACCTGTGTCCACGGCTTCCCACACACACACACACACACACACACACGCGCGTTAATTTGCTCGTGGGTTTATCGCTGTGAACCTTGTCATACTGAATAATTTAACCAGGGGTCTCTCTGAGGTTGTAATTGAAGTCCCCTTGTCACCCAGACTTCATGTCGGAGGACTAAAGAAGCCATTACTTTCTCCCACAGACAAGCGGCTGCGGTGTGAGACATTAAACATGCTGCAAATATAAAAAGCCGCAGAGAAAATGAATATGAAATGTTTAGGCCAAGTATTGCTGCAGCCTGTTACCTTTGCAGTCATTTAACACGTGTCCGCTATTTTAACGAGGTCGCACTCATTAGAGGTGTCTCGCGAGCAAAATGGACATTTCTGCTACTTTTAAGTCTCCTTTCTTCCAAGGCTTCAGTTAAATACGTGTTTTGATTCCCAGTGATTATCCTGTCACTTCCTCACTGTCACAGCGACATTGGCCTACAACTTTTCTATAGTTCAATCAGTCCTGTAATTTCAGAAAATAAACCAGGCCTTCAGTAATAAACATATAGTTAGTCTGTAATATCATACGCGTTGATCACAGACAATAAGGCCGACTATAGTTGCCTGCATACTTCTACATTATGGGAAAATGTCGGTATATTTTCTCTACACCCCGCGTTAAGATGCACGTGCCTGTTGCTAAACCTTATTTTAGAGGCCATAAAAAGCAAACACTTGGCTATTTTTCCGCAAATAAAATATGCATGACACTTGTTACAAAAATAATTTGACATAATGCAGAATATTGATTCAACAACGATTTCCAGAAACCAATTTACTGATATGAAGTAGCCCACTTTGCCTTTTTCTGAAATGTTTGTGGCTTCTACTTCTCTTGCAAAGATTAATAACCCCCCTCTCCCCCTTCATAGTTACCACATTTTTTTTTATCATGTAGCCTTTTTGCAATTGCTGATGAGGCATTAGGGAGTGAAGTAACGTATGATAAAATTTGTAAAATATATTATTTATTTCATTTGGAAAGATCTGCTGAATATTTGAGCCCATGTCAACAGATAACCTTTCAAAATGCACAAGTTAAAACACATTAAATTAGATATCATTGGGATTGCATCATATTTGTTTGTTTTTTAAAATCTTTTTCAAAGGTAGTAACTTGTCACACAAACTTTATATTGTATTATATACTGTATTTTAAATTACACAATTCGTGGATGAATATTCTGCACCGTTTCCATTAGTTTTGACTTGGCACGGCTTGTTTGCCAACCTAGAATTAACTTTGGTCTCAGTGGAGCGGTTTAGTGTCAGATCCCAACCAAGAAAAAACATTCAAGGGGAAACATTAGTGAGTAGCATTTGTTGGTGCGTCATGACATTGAATTTGATGCACAAGCAACTAAATGAGCACAAAAAAATCTATTTGGATATTCTTCCTAAAACTATCCAGAGCAACTGTTGCAAGACAAGCAACAGTTGACTTGGCAACCTTGATTTATTGTGAAAGTTAAACAAAATGTTGAACTGAGAATTAGCATTCCTTCCCTCCGCATCATACTCGAGTAAAACGATAGTTATCCCAATGTATGAAAATTATGAAAAAGATAGAAACAGAGAAATAAATGAGAAAAAAAGTGTCTGGCTGTTTGATTTCTGGATGACTGTTTATTATCAAGCTCACAGCTTCAGAGAGATTAATGGACACTACTTGGAGAGCAAGTGTCCAAATATTATGAAGGACATGCTAACTGCAGCTTAATGAAATGTATGGCGACATAGATTACAAAGACATTATGAATCCGCTTTGGCCCGCCTATCAAACCACATGTTTCTGAGCAGCTGTGCTCATTTTTTATTGCAATGTAGAATGCACCGGATACAGTTGGATTTTATTAGATCTGTCTATTTGGCCAGTTGAAATGGAAAGGTCAGCCATATCTTAAGAAAACTGTATGTGTATGTACATCTCATGTGCCAAACTGAATGTTACAGACGCACAGTAGGGTCAGCACACTGCTGGGAGCAACTTTGGAAACAGTTGGGGTAGTTTATCAAATCTATTTTTATTTATTTTTCTCCTATTTCCCCCCTAATCCTTTTTATAGGAGGAATATATATATATAAATATATATCTAATGACAAAGGCCACCTCTCGCATTCATCCATTCTTGCTACTTCTTTGTGCCTCTTATCTCCTGAAAACGTTCAGAATTATCTGTGGTTCCTAAAGAGTTCCCCCCTGGTTTATATTGACTGGAGAAAAGATCAGGGGCCTGTCAGAGAGCTCTTTGATCTGAGCCTGTGTGACGACTCCACAGTGATCCCCTCACGAGCACAAAACAGTGTCCATGCCTGTGCAAATCTCTGCCAGCTGATGAGTAACCTCCCTGCCTCTCATCTTTTTTTTCTCTTCTTCTGTCCTTGCTCTGTCTGTCTATCCTACGGTCTCAGCTTTATTCTTCTTTTCCCTCTCCTCTCCTACCAGATTACGCTGAGTACACCCAGGTGGCTCATTACTGTGTGTACTACACCATTTTCATAACATAGTTTACAATTAGTAAAACAACCTCAAAGACATAAGTTGTCTTTTTATTTGAAACATATTTGGTCCCTTTATATGAGGATCTTTTTTGACAAATGTCATAAAATGTTTGAAGTAAAATTGAATTTCAGTGATAATTTGGTCAGTCTTGTTCAACTACTTGTTGAATCCTCAACCTGAATTCCCAGTATGTACTGTACATACAACAAATACAAAGTAAAAGTCTCTTAAAGTAATTTACAGTGGCGGACAGTCATATTTACAATGACCTTGGTCCTTGCAATACATCTCTTAATTTTCTGACATGGCATGACATTAGATATATTTGAAGAAGGAAAAAATGAGTTTGTTTTGCAACAGAATGTGCAACAGTTTCCTCCCTGTGTCTTTTTGAGTTAGGGTACTTTGTAATTCCAAGTGAATGATAAGGGAGGGGGATGTCAAGGCTTGGCATTTTTAGGTAGTGCTGTTTTTTTCCCTTTTCCTTTCTCTGGAAACATGATAGGTGCAGGGAAAATGGCTCACTACCTAACAACACGTGCACATGTGCACATAGACCGACATCAGCACATGTGAACCGAGCGAGTACATTTTTGATGCGGTTGTTCACACATTTTGTTGCTGTCTCCCAAACCCGGATGGACCCAGCTGCTCCCTCCATAGAGGGCTCAAAGAAAATCATTGCAGGCAACTAATTGCCTGGCAGGCTCCTGCATCTGCTCGGCAGATAGCAGAACTGATGAAGTCACGGGGCAGATGTGTGTTTGTGTGTGTGGTGTGTGGTGTGTGTGTGTTTGTGTGTGTGTGTGTGTGTGTGTGTTTAGCAGCACTCTGTCTGTGTTTAGACACAAGCCATCAATATTGCATGTGGAGTTATTGTTGCAGAGCCACTCCTGGAGACTACTAATATTGCATGAATGAGGAAGTGAAATGCACGCTACTGCCAGCTGATTGGTCAAAGGAAATACCAGCAAAAACCTGATTGGAGGAGCCTTCCCTTAGATCCCCATTGCAATCTGAGTGTATTATAAACTTTTCCTGCATCCTGATAGCAAACTATTTACTCATTCTAAATGCGGTGTGAGTATGTCGTACGTTCGTGACAAAATAACAGATGTATACTTAAAAAATGCTGGAATGCACATTAAAGTCATTTTATTTTTGATTGTGGTTATGATGGACAATATTGTCCGACAATCCATCACACATCGGAAATGAAAAAGCTGAGAAAAAGTGGAAAATATTGAGGAAGATGGTGTGACAGCTCCAGCAACAGATTGAAAAGTACAGAAAGTATGTTAGAAATATTTTGCTTTTTATTTATACATTTTAATTGCAAATCCTCAGATTAATTTTGGCTAACAACTTGCATACTCATGTCAGTATAACATAGCAAAGTACATGTAATTGGACTAAAATATGCAATGTGCACATTGCATATACTTTATTAGTATTTATACTATTAGTGTAAAGTATGCTACAGGAACGCATTTAAGGAGCAACTAATTGATGAAAGAGAAGTTAATTAAATTATCACTCACTGGGTCACACAGCGATGTGAAAATAACTGCCTCAAATCACAGGAAAGTTCAACTGCTGCTTCTAAAATTACCTGGATGATCGGCACTGCTTCCACAATGTGGAGCCCATAGAGCAGACGCAATACAGACTTCCACCGGCTGAGCCGGCTACTTCCGGTTTGGCCGTTCGGCTAACTTGGATGGGGATTAAATAGTGTCTTCTAGACTTTCAAAATGTTATCGGACTGAATGGGTCATTTTGAAAGAGTCATTTTACGGGTTGTGACGCTGATAAAAATGGATCCTCTGATTTACAGGCGTCTCTTTCATAAGTCTGTGGGAAAAAAGTATTTTTGGGCCCAAGTGCATCACATGATGGACCCGGTAGTTGTAATACCACTCGTTGTCCACTTTGTCAAATTCTCTTCCTGGGGGTCTGATGTCAACAGGTCATTTTTTATTGGACTAGCAAAACACATTTAAATGAATCATGTAAAAAAAAAAAAAAAATCATGCCATGCAGCTAATGGTATGTTACAATGATACATAAATTACACAAGAAGTGTATACTGTTCAAAACCAAATATCACACAATATTAGAAATCAGAGCAATTCACTTTAAATGATATGTTATTTACGAGGAAAACCTCGTATGACCTCCTCAGTTTGTTTATATGCAACACTCAACAAAAACTAAACACAGCCAATACAAGTTTAACTGTGCTTCCAGAAAGTTTTAGCCAAAGGCCAGATAGAAAAGTATTTTGGAAAGAATACCAGTAAATTTTTCCGAAAGGTCAGTGTCCAACCTTGGACTATGCAATGATAAAACCCCCATTGAGAAGACATTTGTAACTCTAATTAGTGGGGTGGTGACGACTCCTTGGGGTTAGCCTGAGCAGCTGAATGGATGGTCACTCAGTCAAAGAAAACCACCCTGGTGTTATGTAGCGACCAGTCCCATATCGTTAAGCTCTCCCTAAAGTGTCAGACTGCTGGGACTGCACCCCTCCTCCCTCCTCCTGCTCGCTCCGCCAAACTCTCATGGTCACCAGGGACGACCTTCGGCTGCAGCTGCCAATCACAAAGAGCCATGGCAGCAAGAGGTCTCTGAGAGAGGAGCCTATTGATTTTCCAGTTAGAGCCTAAGTAGTGTGTGCTATAGGACTAACGGACAGCCCAAGCAGGTATGTCATTATCAATGAGCCCAAGGAAACGGATCCCCTCACTCTCACTCATTCATATTGGCCTCCTTCCCTCCCGTGTTCCCTCCCTCTGTCTCTCCTTCATGCCGTTCCACCATCCATTCCCTCCGCTCTCCTCGTCCTCTCTGACAGTGTGCATCCTGAGATGGTCAATAAATCGCTCAGCCACACCACGACAACAACCGGCAGAATGATGGGTTGGGATGACCTTCTTTCTTTCTTTCTTTCTTTCCGATCGTTCCTTCACTCTTTCACTGTCTGCCCCTCCCTGCTCTCCAGGTACAGTAATTATAGCACCTGTGAGACATGAAACATTTCCGTACCAGAGACAGACTCGTTAGCATCGCAGCCGTCATGTGCTCCGCTCAGATTTTTTCCCTTTCCTCAAATCCTAAACATCCAGGGTCAGTTTAATCTCAAGCATCATTCCCCGCAGCCCACTTTGGCTCATCCAGTCATCAGGAAACCCAATTATTATCATACTGCTCCTCTCGATTTGCCTCACTGCTTATGTCAAGTCACGGTCCGAGCTTTGGGAGCTGCTCAACATAAAGACATGTGCAAACAATTACAAATGATTTAAGCCAATTAGAGGAGATAAGGCCAAATAAAGGTTTAAAGCTTCCTGAAGTGAGTTTCTGTTCCCCAGTAGAGCAGTAAAGTCTTGTTACCTTCTTTACTGTTCCTTTATCTCCCTCTCCGTCTCCCTAACACCAAATGCATATGCACCCCACTCCTCTCCCTTTTGACTTTCAAACCGCATCAATGGTTGTGATATAGTCTCTCGTATTACATTCCAGTTGTTTGAGGGAGGTTATATCAGCGATGATTAACTCATTCTGCAGGGATGAGGTCAGCGGTCCCCTGGCCAGATGTGGGGTGTTTAGGAATGATGGAGGGAGACTTGTTAATGATGGGCCTCAAAGCTTTGGGGAACCCAAGACACTGGCTCATCTTTTTGCTTGTGGCACGTATATGTTGTACTATTATTTGTCAAATATCCTCTGGAATTTGGACATTGTCAGACTATGAGTTGTTTTCTCTGTTATTGTGTGTTTTAAGCCATGCTAGCAGTGTGGCTTTATAGGGATGGCATTGTTGGTCAGACAGAAATATCTCAACTATTGGATCAATTGCCATGAAAGTTTGTACACATGTGGTTCCCAGAGGATGAATACTATTTACATTTGTGATCAACTGACTTTTCCTTGTTTTTTAGTAAAACCGTCGCTGCATCCGTGCACTCGTGCAGCCAGACCATACTCCAGCACTGACACAGCGCTGTGGAGATAGGTCTGAAAATGCGAGACTACTTATCCACTAAAGCATTTACCACATGAATTGACACAAAATGTTGTACAGACATTCAGGGTTTCCAGATGATGAATCCTAATATTCATCCCCTGACATTCCCCTTGTGCCTCCATGAGGTTGACATTTGGGGTTTTAAGTGAAATGTCATTATTGGATGCATCATGAAATTTAGTACAGGCAATCATGTGCTCCACAGGATGAATTGCAATAACTTTGGAGATCCCTTAAGTTTTTTATGTAGCGCCATCATCAGGTCAAAATTTGAATTTATCCAATACTTTGTTTCTTCAAAACTAATGATATTCCCTTCAGCTTCAGCTGTACTTTGTGTTTAGTTCTAATTAGCAAATGTTAGTATGCTAACATGCTAGACTAAGATGGTTAACATGGTAGAAATGATACCTGACGACAGCATTTAGCTCAAAGCACCACTGTGTACAGTCTCACAGAGCAGGCAGCACGGCTGTAGACAGTCTTGTTTTTTTTACCCTTGCAGAGATGTAAACCGTGACTCTTGTGCAAAGCAGGCTGGTGAATCTCTGCAGCGAGTGGTAACCAGGAAGGACAGGTCGAGGAAAGACGATTGCCACATTGGCAATCACATAAAGAACCATTAGACACGATGTCATCTCACCAGCTAATGATGACTAATGTCTCCCTTCCAATTGCTCCTCCTCACACAAACACACACAGGCACACAAACAACCACCCCATCTCTTTTCACTAATAAACATGCTTCGCCACTCTCTATCCCTCTGATTGTGACCTGACTTTGGACCTTAACACAACCACAGACCACTGTGGCCGAGACCTGGCTCACACTTAACCAAGCACCTCCAGACAAAGAGCTGCCACCCCCTCTTTGCACCTGAGCCTAGCCCCTCCATCATGCTCCATCTCTGGGCTTGACTGGGCCAGTCAGGGGGCAGGTGCCTCCCCTCCCTGCCTTTGATTGATCCCCTCTCTCCATCATTTATTCCCTTCGTCTGCCTCTGACACACGTGTCAAAGGCAACACACCAGCCTGATGGATAGGCCTGTTTATGGATGCCAGTCTGCCTGGTAGGCTACTGATATTACAATCAGCACCTGTGTACCTGCTGTTCACACAAGCCTCTGATATTCAGCTGAGGTCAGAGAGACACCCGGCTCCAATTGAAAGATCGATGTCCAGCCCGGCATATTGGAAATTGGAATTGTAAATGTGGTCTTGTTTTGTCAGAAAGGTCTGGGCTGCCTTTCAGTTGATAAAACTAGATCCATATGTTGAAGAATTTGAGTTAACACATGTGTGTTGTTGAGCTTCCTTTTATCTGTATTATCATAGAATGCCTCATAAATACAAAGGCAAAATGGTCGAATATATTACATAATATTCATTATAGTTGTTAATTCCTAAAAGAAATCAAGAGTAATTCTAACCAGATGTATCTGTTTTTATAAGGTAAGCTGATAGCGTTGATGTGTACTCTGTGTAAAGACATCTCATGTGCCGGAGAGCAGACTGTTACATTGCTGAATTCTGGTGCCTCCGTCGCCATTATGGTTAATGACCCATCCAGTCTGGTTGAAATGGCACATCCATAGGGACATTCTGCAGATTACTTACTCATCCAAGACTCCTTTTTCTAGCAGACATCAGCACTACAGAGTTTTACCTCTGCTCTGTAGAAGCAAGACCATAGAATAGGATGCAGTAAATAAAAAGCAATTCTAATACACAGATGAGCTTTAGTACTATAAAGTCAAATCAAAGGATGTATGCGTTTTCCTGGTAGTGACTTCTCTAAACCACTCCACTATAATCTTTTTAACCTAACATCTCAATAACAAAAGACGATGCACTTCAAATGTGTTCCACACGGTCCAGCAATTACAGTCATATTCAGTCTGTAGTAAAAAATTAAATGCTGAGACCAAGTTCAATTAAAGTGTCTGAACCTCTATCAATAATTACTCTTTAAAGATGCACTAATTCAAGTTTTAATATTAACAATGGATCAGTGTTGTTTGTAGTGACCAACCCACAGATAATTATATAATTAACTCTGCAGTTCTCCTCAGCTCTACAGAGCATTTTAGCTTCTTTCAGCTAATTGTTTTGCTTTTAAAGCTTGAAACTTTACTCTTTTGGTTCACTCTCATGACTGATCCTTTCCTTTCCAAACGCAGCAGGCAGGTATTTTCAGCAAATTATTCTATTATAGGTGCACTCTATCTGCTCAGCACTAAACTGCAGACAAAAAGTTAGAGACTAACTGGTTAAGTGCAACATTTAGCAGCTTGAGAGCCAGATATTTCCCTTATGATTTCAGAAGACCAAAAATGAGCTACAAGGAGAGTGAATATTGAACTTGCATCCATCAGGTGTGGAGTGCTGCTCCATGTTTGCTGTATGTGCAAATAACCTTTTCTAACATGTTTGTTTTACAACTTTAGAAGTTGTTTTTACAGCTTGTTCTGCCTAAGAAAATGATTATTTCTGCTTTAAAGTCGAGCTGAAATGAAAAATGCATTTGCAACTCTTTTAGATCACATCTCTGCTCATGTTGTGCACCTATTTAACAATGTATGCCAAAAAATTACAAAGCGTATCTTTGTATTTTTATATCAAAAACGATCAAAATCCATTATTTCTTTCTTCCTGTAAAACAAAAGACGACGCGTGCTTACGTAAGCTAGTACTACTAACCGATTTCAACCAATAATATCACAACATCCACCTGTCAATCAATCTGCTATCCCCACAGAGCTACTGTAACAGTTAACTAGCTAGCAACACCATGGTGCTGTTGGTGCCATGTTTGTTATGACTTGCCCACTTTTCAATGATCAAATTAATTTGCTCCCAACGTTATGTCCCGCCTGCCTCGTCTGCTTTACTCGGAAATATGTCACGATACGGAAGCTAGATACTCTTGAATTTCCGTTCCAGCTCGACTTTAAGTCATGTCAAATCAATTTTATTTATATAGTTGAAAATCACAAATTACAGTCTGTGCAGCATACAACACCTACTGTTCTTAGAACTCTGACTGGATAAACTCCACCCCCAAAACACCCTTTAACATGACAAAACTAAAGGAAATCAACTTTACAACCAAATAGGGTGTACATAGTCAGACATCTGCCTCCAGAGATGCTCACTAATTCAATTCACTGTATTACAGTTGTAACTCAAAATGCTTGTCACTGATAAACCTGTAGCTCCAATTGAGTCACCTTCAAATTCTCAAAAGTCTCCGCAGCCGTTCCTTTATACAATTTCCATTCTCTCCCTCTTCTTTTGCTTCAGACAACCAACCCCGAATTCCCCAAGAGGGGTGTACTTTTCACCCCACACCCACTTAAGCTGGTGACAATAGCCGGATTAGAAAAGAATTTACTTCAGCGAAGCCTCGCACCAACCCTAAAAAAGCCTATCCATCACTAAATGGCAAAATGAGAGATTGAAGGAAAGCGGGGAGAATGCGATAGGAGCCGGTCAGCGATCTTAACCTGTCTGATGTTTGCCATGGCAGCTTATAGGGGAGTGGAGGGCCAATAGCATTGAGGCTAAAACATCCCCTGCGCTTCAGTGGTGGCTCTGGGCTGTCTCCTTGATTTTCTGAATATCGGTGAAAAGCATATACATTCTTTTACTCCTTTTCCTGATGTGCAAGTGTTTACTGATGAGCATGACAAATCAAGGAACGTATTTAAGCCCTTTCAGCACACTCAACAGGTGCCCAGCAATACTATTACGGTCTTATACTGTCCGCATTTTATATGCACTATGTTCTGGTACAAAGCTGATCTTGGTTTATATGGCTGATCTTTTTTTGTTGCTGTGGTATCGTTGTCCAATTTAAAGAGTATGTATTAAGTCAATCTAGTTCTATGTGCACTGTGTACCATGACATTCATGTATTGCACTGTCGAAAAACAAGTTTTTTTCATGTCAGATTTTAATGATACAAGTTTAAAATGTGCACTAATCTAAAGACAGCAGAGAGAATCTTCTCAATTTGTGGATGTCTGCTGCATTTCACACCCCTCTTCCCTTCACTTATGTGGCCTCATCCATCCTTTGTTCCCCATCACCTTTGAGCCACTAACTCTGTCCTTTGTGGCCCCAGTCTAAGCTGTGATGGGGTACAAAAAGGAAGCACTGATCTTAAATATAAAAAAACAAGCAATGCTATTTTATATATTTGGCATCCCTGAATGCTATAGCTGTATAATTTGACAAAATACGTAACACTTTTATGTTAAAAATGCTCAGATTGTCTTATATACTGAGGTTATTTCTCGTCATAATTTAATTTATGAATTCCATGTTTATGTATATCCCTACTACTGACACCATTAGTGTTTAGTATTGCATTTTTAGTATCTTATTATGTGTCGGGGCCCTTCGCCTTCTGTCGTCATACCTTCTGCCCAAAGGCTGAATGTTTAATGAGTGAATGTCTTCACTTCTACCAATTAACCCAGAGATCAATGCAGCATTTCCCTAAATCCACACAAGACCTTTTTTTGTTCTCACTTCAAAAAGGCTAAGCAGCCAAGGAAAGGGAAGGAGAAAAGGCTAACCTGTTAGCAAACAGTGAAAAGGGCCAAAAAGGGGTTTAATCCTTATTAGGCTAAATTCAGACTAAGTGGCCCCACAGATCCTTTCAAAGGGGACTTTCTTCAGGGAGTGCAAACTCTTACTGGGTGACGTTTGGGACTGAATGCTTTGAGCCTTTAGGCTTCATAACCTACACTTGCTGCAAGCTGGGCTTGTTTATTTTGCTTTAATTCTCTCACACTCCAGCGCAGCTTCTTAGTTGTGTTTATTTTTTTGGACGTTGTAGTTTGTTTTACTTCCCTCGAGGCAAATAGGGCTTTATGTGTGACCAGTGATTACATCTTGAATTAGTTACATGATGGTAGAACAATTGTGCCCATCAATCATTGGTGGACACAGACTACTTATATTGAAGCCTGACAATGCAGCCAATATTCTGTTCTTTCTTAAATATTAACTCTAGGTATAATGGATATATTTGATTGTTTATTATTGTTAAAGAGATAGTTTGACGTTTTGGGAAATGTGCTTATTCACTTTCTTGCTGAGTTGGGGAGAAGATTGATACCATTCTCGTATTTATCTGTTCAATATGAAGCTACAGCCAGCAGCCAGTTAGCTTAGCTTAGCTTAGCTTAGCTTAGCATAAAGACTGGAAACAGGGAAACTGTTAGCCTGGCTCTGTTCAAAGGTAACAATATATGCTTACCAACACCTCTAAATAAATGTAATTATGATTTCATATACTGCTGGGATGTTTTGTGGCAGCATACACCCATTTTGAGTATTTATTGCCTAAATTGTTTTTTTTCCTCGTTATTGCATTGTGTATAGTCTGTGTATAGTTTTAAGTGTTTTTGAATGTATGAGCTGTCAAGTTCATCATTTGCTGATGACTACCCCAGTACCCCTTTCCATCAAAGACCACAATGGAAAGAAGCATACTAGCTTTGTTGTGTTATCCTTGACAATTTTCCCAAAAAACTGTAGCCTACAGTCGAATAAAACCAAATTTTCCATCAACCAAAACCAACAATATATGGTTTTACTGGGGAGTTGTGTGCAGGTCTTTTTCTCAGCTGGGTGCAGTGACTTCCTGGAGTTTGGTTGTCACCACAAGGTTGCCGGGAAACCCAGAGTGATATTGATCTTCTCATCTAACTCTGGGTAAGAAAGCGAATAAGTGTGTATTTTCTAAAATGTTGAACACATTTTTCACAGAAGTTCCTTTGGGTTTGGTAATGTGACTGTTTGGTCTACAGTCAGGTATATCACTTATATACATTTTTATATTTTCACTGCTTGCCCAGCTACTGTACACTGCGCCCATATTTCAGCAGTCATGGAGCACATGACTAGACAGAGATGGTGTCCAGGCCAGTTGGTTAAATCACACTCTCGCTGGGGTACAAAGGCTAGAATAACTACTGGAGTGTGAAAGTAGAGTCATGTGGCTGCACTGTCTTCAAGTCATATGATTCCAGGTTGTTACGGTGAGAGAGCATTGTTTCCTCTTGAATGACTTGCCTGTTTTACCCCGAGCTCAGCCTCCAAACAACTGATCACAAACCATACACCTTCTACCTGTAATGTCTTTTCATTGAAACACCCTCTTTCAAGAAATCTTTACATTGAAAATATATTGATGCATCTTTCAGTCCCTCTGTCCAGTACAGTTCTCTCAGTCCTTCCTTCTCCCTTCTCCTCTCTTTTTTTCTGGCTATCACTCAATCTCAAAAGCAAAATCTGTCTTAATTGGCTCCAGAGGGCTCTTGGAGGCTTTGTGTCAACGGTGATGAGGGTCCTGATTGGTCCAGAGGCACAGGCAGCCAACAGACCCTTGTTAGTGTGTCGGGGCCCTTTGCTTGCTCGTTAGTCCGATGAACTCATTTACTGATGGGGGGTGACAAGGCCTCGTTTACCAGTGTGGAACAGAGGATGGTGGGGGAGG
>JAOVVB010245036.1:0-21302 GCA_028570985.1 Heterobranchus longifilis | reverse complement strand
CGGCCGTGGTGCCGACATCCGGTCTACTCACGGTGTCCGCGGGAGACAGTTGGGTCACTGCCCAAACTAACCACACCAAGGGGGGAAATGAACCAGGGTTCAATTTAACCGAACTAAACACGGCAGGTGTGAAAGCGCCCTAAGAGGCGGCACAGTAGTGCAGTGGTTAGCGCCTCACAGCAAGATGGGTTCTGGGTTAAAACCTGCTGGCTGTTTGAGTTTGTATGTTCTCGCTGCGTCAGCAGTTGTGAAGTTTGCAGACGACACCACCATCATCGTTACAAACAACGACGAGAGCTGAGGTGGAGCAAGTGAGCAGTTTTAGGTTGCTGGGAATCAGCATCACAGAGAACCTGACATGGTCATCTCACATCTCCACCCTTGTTAAGAAAACTCAGAAACAGCTGTATTTTTTAAGGAAACTTACGTAAGCAAAATTCCCCTGACAGGTTCTTGTCAACTTTTACAGAAGAGCAACAGAAAGCATCCCGACTGCAAACATTACAAACACAGGATGTGCTCGGCCAAGGACATGAAGGCACTGCAGCACCATTGGTTCCCATCTACTGAGCGTCAGTGATATCAGTGAGGTGAGGTGCCTGCACAGAGCCCAAAGGATACTAAAAGACAATCCCCACCCAGACTCAGCCTGTTCACTGCGCTTCTGTCTGACAAGAGATACAGAAGTATCTGCTGTCATACCACCAGACTACAGAGCAGCTTCTTTCCTCCTCAACTCCACCTCATCCTCTGCACTCCAACATAAACGACTAAATAAATTAAACGGTTATGCACATTATAGCACTACCTTTTGCACTACCCTCATTCCTACTATAGACCAAAGTCTCTCTAGGTATATATATATATATAAGGATTTGTATATAAGTAACTCTATGTGTTGCTTTAATTTATTCTATTCTTTAATTTAACAATGTGTATGTTCAATGTATGTGTAGCATGCTGTGATTGCTTGTGTTCTTGTGTGCAGGATCTCAACTAGCATTGCCTCTACAGCAGTACATTGTTTAGCTTACATTACATTGCTCCAGATATTTGTATTATTCATAAACATATTGATTATCTTACTGTGGTAACCTCTATGGGTAACCTACATGTAGCTAATGCTAAATAGCCGGCTAACGTAAACACTGCAGGAACGTGCCTGCCTTGATGACCATACATAGAAACCCGACACGGATTGAGTAGAAAAAAGTGTTAGTGGAGTGTTCAGAACAATCTGAAATCAGAGGGTTTTGTTCACAGGGATAACTTTTACATGTTTACCTCATTATTGTACACGTTGGCCATGTTCAATATGAACATCTGACATTATAATGTTATATGACAGAAAATAAGAAAAACCATAATAGGTCTCCTTTAAAATTTAAAAAGAGAAAGGAATTTATAAGTGTTCAGAAAAAGTTTTAACAAAGTGGTTGTGAGGATTTGGTTTAAGCTTCATGTCTGCTCTCTGCACCTTGTTTACAGAAGTGTGAGGGAATCAGGGATCCACTGACATAATGGTATACATGCAGATTTTTTTAATTAAATTTGTGGAAGCCTTCGGTGGAAGGATATGCTGACCACAGGCAGCTTTTTGTTCCATTTGATTAACATTTTAATGGGGAGCAAACAGAGGCCTGCAGCATGACCTGCTTAATTGGAGGCGACGCCTGGAGGAATGAGCCCCCCCACCCCCCACACACACCCCTGGGTTCCACTATACTTGACTGTCGGTGTGGCCCAAGTCCATGACTCAACCAAGCAAGAATGTCAATTTCCATTAGCCTTCAGGTGTCATGCTATGCTGCACTGCACGCCTGACCAACCCCTGCCATATTTGGGGCCCCTTAACCCCAATTGACAGTCAACTGTCCAATATGTGGAAAATAAAATTAACTGATCTGAACTGAACTGGAATAAATTCCACAAAAAGGAGGAAGATATAAAATATGTAGAAATGAAAATGTCTGCATGTGGAAAATTAACTGAACTGAACAAAATACCTCAAGCTCGAAAAAGGACGAGGCCAAGGTCATCGATAAAACTAAATAACTAAGCTAGAAAAATAGAGTTGAAAAAGGCTGAAAAGATTAGAATCTGTTAGGTTATAATGCACTAAATTAATTTCAACATGGCCAACATGTTTTTTTGTTTTTGTTTTTCAAAAAATGTAAGATTATCTCAAAACAAAACTTTACAAATGAAATGAAATGTTAGAGCACATGCAGGCCTAGTTGTTTTTACAGGGCTTATACCAGATAATAAATTCTGCTACTAATTAAAGAATACCACTTTGAAGAATATTTAATTTAATTTTCTTTACAACAGTATTAAGTTCACTGAGTGAAATAAGAACCTTGTTTTTCTCCTTTATCTGTGGAGACATTAAATACTAGTGTTTCCAGCAAACATTCATGTCAGCGGGGTGCTTGTCCGGATAGTTGTAAGAGTAATGAATATTATAATCAGCGGGAGAGAATGGCTGTGACGAATGTTACAAATGTCCAGGATGTAAATGTTTGTGTTTTAGCCTGGAAAGCGACCCTTCTGGGTGTGCACAGGCCGTGTTGATCGATCACATGATGTCAGCATTTCTGACATCCGCGCTGAAGCTCGGAAAGATCTGTGGCAAGGAGGGATGGTTCGAAGTGATTTTCAAGCCTCAAAGGCTGCTGTGCAGTCATGACACCTCCTCTGCCTATGGGCACTGTGCTACAATTTGACATGACACTGTGATTGAGTCCTTCCTCTGTCATGTTTGACACCCGGGCGCTGAGTGCTGGGCCATCAGTGATTTGAGGTATCAGCTACAGAAAACACGAGGTGGCTGGTGGGGGAGAACGTATTGATTCCCTTTATCTGGCATGTGAAAAAGATTTTGCCAAGGAATCCATGACTTTCTATTTCTTTCTCCCTGTGAGATTTCTCAGCAGAGCAGGACCACAAGTTGTTTTCCAACAGTTCTGTGAAATCAATAGCTCTCAGGTGATTAAACTCTGTTTATTAATGCACATAGCTGAATGGAGTTAGTTCTTGCAATAAAAAAAAAAACTTTATCAAACTCTTAAATACTTACCCTTTGATTTGCTTGATGAATTATTTTCTTTACAAATATTCTTAGTTATTTGCGCTGCCTAATGACTTTTTTTCATGAAAACCTATTTGACAATGACATTGAACACTTTGCTGCTTGAAAAGGAGTAAATAGGCCAGTGCTACACATTTCCTGCTATGCCAGATCTTTGTCTATTCCCCGTTGTATGCCTTAATTTTAGATGGAATAACATCTGAACGGTTCAGATGAAGACAAACTGCCAGTCTTTAATAAGACGTATGAGCTTTCAGCTCTCTTGCAAACTTAAAAAAAAAATCCTTTCATTACCCACTCACCATCCTAAAAAAACTTTATAACAATGCAACAACAAAATTATACCACAGAAAAATAGACCAAAACCCCCAAAAAAGACATAGAACAAAGCAGCTGCACTTTCCGACTTTGAAAATGTTGAGGAAGCTAATGTTAGCTTGGCTACTGTCGAACACTTGGATTGCGAAGAACATGATGGAGATGCAAGTGACAATGCCCCGAGCAACACAGATGTCATAAACGCCATTAAGAGTATTAAGAAAATCTAGTTACAATTAAAATGTATGGCGTACTGCCTCAACGCATTCTCATGAACGGATTTGTGTGATATCTTATGAAAATGCATGCACAACGTTTCGTATGATATCTTACAACATATGACCAACGTATTTGCCGTTTTCTGTCCATTTTAAACACATGGCGGTCACGGTTTTAAACACGTGGTTAACGCTGTGAAACGGGACTACTTTGTTAGGTTTAGGCAACAAAACAACCTGGTATGGTTAGTAAAAAAAAAAAACATTGGATTAAAATCCATACTTCTGTGTTATAAATAAAGGTAACATAGGATGTCACATAACTAACTAACTAAAGCAGTTTGTTTTAGTTTCAAATGTACCAAACCATCCGCCACCCTCCTGACCACCCTGAACGGCCGTCTCGTCTTTTATATCATGTTGACTCACTTCCTTGTTTACTCCACAGACTGTACAGTGGTTTGCTTCTGTCATAATGCCTGCGGCCACTGGAAAGCACCGTCGACAAGTAAAACGTCAATAGGTCAAGTAATAAGCTCAGGAATAATAGGTTTACATGAAAAGGCAGAGGGACAGGATCCCTGCACTTTTCTGGACTACTGGCTATCTAAAATATCATATACTATATATATAAAAATCACATGGATCTGCCTCTCATTGCTATACTTAAATGGACAAATCTGCAATGGTACTACTGGGCTGCCCAGTTAAGAGCTATCATGTTTTTATTTTCCACACAAGACCAATCATTGTTGATTGATGCAGAAGCGTATGCTGCAATATCACGCCTCCTTCCTTTTAAACATACAGTATATATTTTCTCAACACAAATATCTAAGGAAATCCACGTCTCACCCTATAGTTTTAGACATGATCCATGTACGGCATGAGCTTGAGAGATACCTGGGCATCTCTTGCTCCCTATCCCGTTACAGTCCTGTTTGGGGCAATGTTGACTTTAAACCAGGAGATCTGATGCAGGGTTTAAAATACAGGCTGATAAGGGGGTAAAAATAGAAGATCTATGAATGGTAAACTTATGCCCTTGGAAGAACTCGTAATCAAATATGATATCCCTAGAAAACACTTATCCAAATACTTACAATCAAGATGCTTTATATGGTCCTCTCAGAACCACTCTTCAGCATGCCCTCTGTTTCCTCCTTGGAAAGAGAAGTAACAAGAGGTTGTTATGATAAGGGCTTGATTTCATTACTACAGTATATGCTATGAATGGGGCTCACAGGCCTCCTCAGAGTCTAGACTGGAGGCTTAGAGAGGATCTAAATAAGGATATCCCAACGAGTGACTGGATGTTAGCATGTAGGGATGCTCAATACACAGTTGAAATAAGCTGGCTGATACGTACCTACATCACTCCAGCTGAACTAGATAGATTCAATAATGATATTCCTGATACTTTTACTAAATGTAATGAACAGAACGTGAAGGGAAGGGAAGGTTTTTTCACTGTGTTTGTGAGTGCAGGGAGAAACGATAATTCTGGGAAGAGGTGAACCATAAGATAGGCAACATTTTCAATGTTGAGCTCTGTCTCGAAAAAAGACATTTATTTTGCCTAACAACAGAAGAATATTAACAGACCAAGGATAGGCAGATGGTTGCGAGAGATGGCAACAAAAGAGAGGTGGGACCGATAACATTTACTGTTAAAGGTAACATAATGTTTTTGAAGAAGTATGGAGTCCCTTTATCTTAAATATGGTGATATTGGTATATGTATTTGATGTGGATGATCCTAACTGATCCAGAGAGAGCAGATTGTTGAATGTTTGGGGTGGTGGGGAGCCATGTACGTATGTATTCATACACAAGTTCAAGTTTCAGTTGTATTCATCATATGTAAGTGATCACAGGGTCAGCGGTACAAGGAAATGTGTTTGACAAGAGAATGGGTCCGCTCAGTAATAAATATGAAGAGATAAAATAAGTAATAAGTGCCATTAATAAAATACAAGGACAGAATAAGATAAGATGACAATAATAAGGTAATGAATTTGTGTCTGTATTCCTTTACTGCAAAACGTGTGTGTGCGTGTGTGTAAAATGTATATGTGTAATAACTTTGCTGAATAAAAAGTGCATGACTTTTGCTAAAGGTGTTTTATATAAATTACACAAAAGGCAAATATTATACTCTTTACCTATTTCACCCATACACGGTCATATTGACCGCACGTAATTTCGCAGTATTATATTGTTAATCTTTCACACGGTTGATGATGCATCTTGGTTGCTTAGCAACTATCAATGTCTCTCTCAGAGAGATGTCACTCGTGATGTCGAGTCGGAGGCAGTCCCCGGTTCAGAGAAGCTACAATGAAAATAAAACACCCGACACCTGGTGCAAATGTTGCAAACCCATCTAAACTTTGTTCTTGGATTATAGAGTTTAGAATATGGCGGTCAAAATAACCGATTACGGCAATTCTAGTAGTTATGGAATTCCGACACTTCTAGTGTTAACAGCCCCAAGCTGCATCACAGACTCACCCTGTTCTCTGGCAGGAATACACTTCTACAGTACTGTACCTCCCCTTTCAATGGCTGCCTTCAAAAGACTGGCTGCAATATGGCTTTACCCATGAATGTACTTTCTTATGTATTCCTCCCTCGACCAGCATTCAGAATGAGCTTCTTCAGCTAAGGGCATGTCTGATCAGTACAAAACCCCGTGCTGGGCTTCCTCATACAAGATCTCATATCCTGAAACGCAGAGGTCTGGAAAACATGCTGCTTCCTACTGCTGCCAGCCTGCCAGACGTCTACTTTTCCATCTTCCTCTCAAACAACATCAAAGATACTTGGAACCATTTACAAATGACTTGGGAAATTCAGGCTTATTATTGAACTGAGCTTACAGTGACAGTTGCTTTAGTTGATGATGATGATGATGATGATGATGATGATGATGGTTAGTTTAGAGTGTTCACCCAACTGCTCTAATAAAGCAGCTGATACACAAAACTACAGTAGATAAAATTATAAATGGCAGCATATGAACACACGTGAAAGTCATGACATTTTTTTTTTCATTATTTCCAGCACACAGAAATAAATGGTTAATGGTGGAAAGCAGGTTGTGCGGATCAGGTCCTATCTGTTTGGCAGCACTTGAGTATACAATACTGAATACATATACACTGCCATCCTGATTGGTCTATTCTGTAGACACGCCACCGATTGTATGTCTGTCCATCCTGGAAAAGGACTCCCTCTTTTATTGCTCTTCCTGAGATTTCATTTATTCAAGAGGGAAGAACCAAAAAGATGGGTGGCATGGACAATGCTGTGTCTGTAGTCTCGCAATGACAGTGTACGACGTCAGTCGTGAGTGACTCATTGGCAGAGGGAAGGACACATAACCAGGGCGATGGCATGGGAAATCCTTGGAAGATATTATGGCCGTAGACTCACGGCATGTAGCTGAATGTCCGGGCTACACACAGCTTCTTTAACTGTGGTATGGCCAGGATTGCACCATTTGTTGTTAACAAGAATAGCAAGTCCACCACTTTTCCTCTTGCCACTCTCCCTGCACTTCCTGTCCACCCGTACTGTCTGAAAGCCATCTAAAGACATCTTGGAGTTGAGATGTCCTTGAGTAGCCAAAACACTACTGTCACAATACACTCTCTGACTTCTTGCCAAGGCTCGTCCGTCTTGGTAGCCAGCGATCTCACGTTCCCCATGGTGATGGAAGGAAGATACGGCTTGTATGTCCTTTTCTTCTCCTGGTGTTTCACTCCTGCCCTGCGTCCTCTGTATCTCCTCAGCTCCTTGGGGATTTCAGATCTCTCACTTGCCAACACACATGGTCGAAGTGACAACAGACCTCTGCTGTAAACAATGGCTCCCTGTCGAAGACGTAATGTTGTGCGAGGATGGAGACGCGCTTGGGCAAAAGTGTCCCAAAGACGAGGGACGCGGTTAACATCGTGGACTAAGTACTAAAGTACAGCTAACTGAACACAACTAAACTGAAGACAAACAATACATAAGAATAATTACCGAAAAGTAGTAAGACAGAGAGCACGGCACCAGGACCGGAAACTTGATCAGGATTGGATTGATGGGAAAGTCCGAGGGCATCTATGGAAGTGTGAATGTGGCTGAAAGGAGGGACGCAGAGGCAGAATGTGCAGAAATAAAAACAACTAAGGCAGCTGTTACGTTACGCTCAGCATCAACAAACTGTATACCACTATGACCACAGATTCATGAAATAACCCTTTTTAACATACAGAGGTCTTTCATTTAAAAATGATTAAGGATGACGATGATGATGAACAAAAATTATTCATGCATCTTACATATTTCATGAAGTGTTTCAGCCAAGCTGAAAGCCTCACAGGCAACTGTCAATTTAAAAAGGACCGAGTCTGGTGCATTATGTGCAACAAACAAATCTTTGCACACATGAAAGAATAGCAATGTTTATAGAACAGTTTGTTTTTATCAAGCATGAGTTAGCATGCTAGATTAATTTTACATGGGCAGTGCAATTATCTGAAACTATTATCCCACAGGTTGCCTTTGGCACTCATTTCCCTTTTATAATCAGTACAGTGTGTTCTTTAACAGAAGTATGTATTAAATAGGTGTGTGAAATACACAATAAAAAGAAAATTACTATCTCTGTACTAATGGCTTTTTGTGTAATATTGAAACCGTGATGATAAAGTTTCCCGAACCTTAGCAAAGTATTGTTTGAACCCAAACTACAATGTTTCCACAACCTAAACCAATCACTTTTTAAAATGTATTTTTCCAATCCTTATTTGTAACCCAATTTGTTTTGGAGGGCATAGACAAATGATGTTGACCTGCTGACAGGACATTTCCCTGTGTAGTTCACATCAGTGTGTTGTTCTGGCAGGTGTGTGTAGGTTTACTGTCAGTGCACATATCCTGAATATGAACATTGTTTGGCTCATTTATTATTAGTATTATTATTATTATTATAGTAGTGAGTAGTGTAAATCTGTCTCTGCATTTAGCCCATGTTATCTAGTGGCATTTTCAGGGGATAGCATGGAGTGGCCCCTGAAATGTGATTGGCCACACCAGGTGCCACCCCAGTAAGAGACCCATGGGATTGCAACAAAGATATTGGTATCATATGAAACTAGAATATTTAAGGAATCCATTGGCACCAAATATGTCATGGTAGTTTGTCAGGAGGGGGGGCTAAATAATGCTCCAACGTTTTGGCATGGGAAAGACTGGCATGGCCATTTTCAAAGAGGTCCCTTGACCTCTGACCTCAAGATATCTGAATGAAAATGGGTTCTGTTGGTACCCACAAAGTCTCCCCTTTCCAGACATGCCCATGGTTATGCTAATCCAATGCAGTCTGGGGCAAAAACCTGCATTTATTTTCTCATGTAGCCATTGTAGCCATTTCATTTCAGACAAAAATGCACCTATGGGTTAAAGTAGATATGAGTAGTGGAGACAGAAATGTGTGCACAAACACTTCATGCCACCCCTGCATCAGTCAGTGCCCCACTTGGGCCACCCCAGTCAAAAAAGTCTGGAAAAGCCACTGATCCTATCAGGAGGGGTGGGCAGCACTGTACAGCGCCTGGGGGAGAAATTTAACCTAACATACATGTTTTAGTGGTGGGAGGAAACCCACACAAACACGTGGAGAACATGCAATCTCCACACAGAAAGGCTCTGCTCCGACCAGGGATCAAACCCAGGACTTTCTTGCTGTGAGGCGACAGTACTAGCCAAGTGCCGTCCATTTGAAACTTTTTGAAGGTCTCCATCCAATAAAACTTTGCACACATTAAAAGGATGACATCATAATGTTCTCTCTTTTTCACTGTCATCTACTGCTCCTACTTTAGAAGGACGCTAGCTAATTAGTGCAGAGGTACAGGACAAACTTGTGGTGGAGAGGTCAGATACATCAATACAAAAAGTACTTGAACCATAAATCTGCATTGTCATTTACCACTGCTTTACAACAAACCTGTTAGGCTTTCATGGCTGCAGTGTATTGTGACAGCAGAAATCTCAGCACCTGGTGAGATAATCGTTGAGTCTTCAGTATTGATCAACAGCCCTATCAACCCCGCAGATAAACTATGACCATTTCAGGCTCTGAGGCAATAAAAACCTTACTGATTGCCCCTTTAATTTGAGTCTGTCCATGCAAAACTATCCAGCAGCACACCAGCTATTCTCCCACTGCTCCCATTTACCTTTGCTTCATGGACACCGCCTGTGATAATTCTCCCATCATGCCAGCTATCGTTACGTGCAAAGCACACCATAGTGCAACTGCAGCATCACTGGGGCCTGATGCTATGCAGGGAGGGACGGAGAGAGAGTTAAGGCGTTGTTAAACAAAACAGCCTCCAGAGTCCATTAGCGAATGGAATCATAGCCATTGAAGAAGCTCACCACGCGGGCCGTTTCATCCACTACATTAGCTACTTGAGTTCACTGAAAGTGTAGCGAGGAGATCTTTGCATTTAACCGGGAGCTAAGTAAGAGTCTCATACACACAACATTTTCTCAGCTCTATTTATTTCCTGCCTCCTCCTATCTATATTTTCTCCATATACCACATTAAACTGGTATTTTTATTATGTTTACAAGCAGGGCCTGGTGATTTATCAGCCATTTCTTCCACTCTCTATCTTCCTTGGAACAATGCACAAACACAGCGGTCGTTGTGGTTATTGGTACTACACTTTCATTATTCAGTAGAAGTACTGAAAGCACAAAGCAAAAGGATATTTAACAAATCCTGCAGGGAGTTGTATGTTTTCAAGATGGGGTGCATTCAGAGCTCCTGTGAAGTATGCAAAGAAGACAGTGAAGACACTGAAAGTGGTTGGCATGCTTTCACGTCACTCCTAAAATCCTTTGATGGGGGCGGCTGTGGCTCAGGAGGTAGAGTGGGTTGTCGGTTCGATCCCTGGCTCCTGCTGTCCACACATCCTCGAGCAACACACTGAACCCCAAGTTGCTCCTGATGGGCAGGCCAGCGCCTTGCATGGCGGCTGCGCCACCAGCGGTGTATGAATGTGTAAAGCATTCTCATGAACGGGTTTGTATGATATCTCAGAAAAATGTATGCACAACAGTTCAGATGAGAACATATGAAATATGACCTCCATTGTATTAATGGTGTGAAACAGACGTTTTCCGGCTGTTTTAAACAACATGATTAACATTGTGAAATGGGACTGCTTCACAAAACTACTTGGTATGGTTAGGAAAAAAAACAACTGGGATTTGTTTAAAATTACTACTTCCATGCTATAAAGCTGTTACAAAAAACAGTAAAAATTATTATTATTATTTTTATTATTATTATTATTATTAGTAATAGTAGTAGTAGTAGTAGTAGTATTTACAGGAAAACTTAAAACAACTAAAATAGCCATGCTGACTTTCAAACAGGACACAAACACCTGGGTGAGTCCCTTGTTTGTTGGGTCCATCCGCCACTCTAAATGGTCTGATTGGTCTTTTATATTATGTTGGCTCACTTTCTTGTTTACTCCCGTCATAATTAGTATGGCCACTAAAGGTCGCTGTCTAGAAATAAAACGTCAATATGGGACAAAATAAGCTGCGCCTCCTGGCTCACAATTACGTGGATTATGTGCAAATTGCAGTGCATTACTTTCTGTAGGAATTACTACAAACAGTGAATGAGAACAGCCTGGAGTGTGTATGTGTGTGTGTGTGTGTGTGTGTGTGTGTGTGTGTGTGAATGGGAGGCAAATTGTAACACGGCGCGATATAAATGCATGCGTTTGATATGTGTTGGACTTCCAAGTTAATTAGTCAGGACAGAGGAGAGCCCAGGATGACACATGCTTTCATTTTGGAACAGCAGTGCCAAAACACAGATTAAAAAGCATCCAGAGCCAGCTGGACACAACATAACAACAGCCACGCTATTGTGAGGAGCACTGTACACTCTTGACGTGTTTGCCCAAGTGGCATTTTGTGCTCGGTTGTGCTTGTGTTGCACCTGTTTATGTATTGTATACAGAGCGTCTGTGGGTGCCAGCGAGCTAATGCGAAGCAGTTACTCTCTGCTGCCTGAAAGGTGAGGCCTTTGTTACAGCGACCGGGAGCCTATTGCAAGGAGCAGCTGTTATCTGCTGCGAGCAGGAGGTGAAATACGAGTGAGCACCAATACGCCGCAGCCTCCCTGGCCCTCTGAGCAGTCAAGTATACTCACCTCAGAGACAGTTGATGCTTGGCAACCACAGTAAGCCCGAGCATTACCCACAAGGTTGGCTCAGAGAATGGCCACAATTACAGCCATTACCATGCTTAGTTAATAGATTACTGTCAGAGCAACATATTATGTTTGGTCCAAGCCTTCACTACCTCTGCTCCATGCTATCTTCCCTTCTTACCCCGAGCTGCATGCAGTCCCATTACTCTGTGTTACTCATGTGGGGAGCAAATGGTTGTCTTTTAATGTTTTACCTCCAGCCAAGAAGTTGTGCCACCATCAAGGGTCTCACACCATGCTTGTAGAGGAAGCGGTGATGTCAGGCTGATAAATAAGCTTATAAGCTTATTTCATTAATGTCCTAGCCATGTGGCACCATGGACACACCATTGGCTGACTGCTGCAGTAACACAGATGTCCAGCTGTTCCCTGTCTATACCCACAGTGAGCACTGCTAATTGTGTCATTCTGAAGTACTACAAGGGCCCGCTGTCTTTCTATCAGCATCACATTAGTCTTCACAGTTTTTAAAGAAGGCTAAAATGTATGCCTTCATACAAAAGTGTTTCTCTGCAAGGGTGGATTGTAAAATTAGCAGCAGCCTACACATGGCCTAAATATATATGTGAACCACTACACTGCCAAATAGAACATCAGGGCTTTCCACAAGAGTAGCCAGCCAGTGGGAAAAAGTAGCCAGCAAGTCCAGGGGCATGCCTTAAATTAATTTCCAAATCAATAAAAAGCATTTGTGAACATCTTACTAACATTTACAAAATTCGAACTGACATTTGTAAATCCTGTTTTTTATTTGAGGGTTGCAAATATTACACATGGAGATTTAACTCTGTTTGTGTAAAATGCAAAACTGTAAGCGTATAATTGAGATCCACAAATGCCTTTTTTTGATTCACAAATAGAAAACTGATACTGGTTCCAAAGTTGTAAATGTGGGCGAGATATTCACACATGCTTTTCATTCATTTCTAAATTAATTTAATGTATACACAGCTACTTCTTTATTTGTGAGATTTGTTTATGTATTTGTTTTATATATTAGCAAAGTATTTTTGTGAGTTTACACTTTTTTTTTTGTTTTTGTGAAAGGTGTTTGAAGTTCACAGATTACACATTTACACATTTACACGATCTGTTCACACAAAGAATATTGAGACAAATCTAACTTCACTGCAGGTGAACGCAGTGCTGCAGGTCCCGCTGTGAGAGGAGGAGAGGCTCCCGTCTCAAGCAGCTGAAACTCTGTGTTTGCACCAAACAGTCCATCAGTTTAGTTTGTTAAACATTAAAAAGTTTAACAAGAATTTGCCAAATTTTAAGATTCATTGCAAGATAAGATAAACAGGCTCACATTACAGACAACTTTCATTTTTAGCTCATTAACAAGTTGCTATTAGCTTTACAATCGCGCTGTAAAACAACTGCCGACAAAGCAGGTGGAAATATCTCTTTTCTACCAGTTATTTTAGTTGTTGTCAACTAAACATTACCTTTACTTCACTGTGTGTAACCGCCACTCTGTGTGTCAGTAGCAGCTGAGCCTCACTCTTGGTCAAGCAAGCAGAGACGGACACGCTTGCATGAATAATGACAGCAGGCTAATATGACACATTGGCGCTGTTATAATGGGAAAACCTGGAATCAAAAATTCATATAGCCTTATAAAGTAGCTGGCTGGACTCAGGTGAGTAGTTGACTGTTTGGCCAACAGACAGCTCTGGAACATGAATAATGTGACTTTTATTTTGCTGCTAAGTTCAACTGAATTCACATAAGTCATCCTTTTTGCAGTCAAAAGTCATCGAGGTCACCCAATACATCTACTCTACTATTTCACAACTGTCGAAACTGTCAGTGTAGTAAGGTTTGTGCGTAGTCTGAAGGTTAGGGAAGCAAATTCAGCCAATGGGTTGCCAACTCCTGCACAGACGAGTGTGTATCTCTCCTCTGTATTTGTGAGTACAGAGCCCTTGAGCCAGGTGTTCACTCTCCAACTGCTCCAGTGGAGCTGCTAAGTGGCCAACATGGCATGCCTGTGTTTGCTCTGGTCAACTCCCACACACGTGCCTCTGCTTGCCAATATACCTACGGGATGAATTAGTGGATTGGGTCATGAAGTGAGACAAAGTTGAATTGATTTTTTTCTTTGTTTTGGTGCAGAGCTATATATGCATGCCCATTGTGCTAATCTATTATTTCTTCCCACATTCCTCTGTTCCTTAAAGTGGAAATAGAAAACTTTTTTGCTTTAAATTATCATGAAGTATAGCCAAAAATGTGATTGCACAATGTAATGGCTATGGAATAATGTGTCTGCATTTAGATTGGTTCCCTAAGCTTCGCTTTCTCTATGCCATTCTGCCTGCCACCGGGTTCGATCTCCCGGGAAAATGAAGGCTCGCTTTACGGCAGACTTGAGAGGGTTCAGAGACTGTAAACAGACTTTAATTTGGCATTCTTTCTACTAGACCAGTAAAACCTGCCTACTTATTAATACTACCAGGTTTATTTAGCCTTTATCATAGCACTGAGATCGGCGTTTATGCTTTGGACAGTAGCCAGGCTGCTAGCAGTAACCTGTCACTAGCGCTAACGGCTAACACCAACAATCCGGGAGCAACGAGCAAGCCAGCTCTAGCCAGAAACACTGGCAGCTCCCGCATTCATGTCAGGTCTTCGGTGAGCCAGAGTTTTACAGCGGAGGCTGCTGATAATATGTTGCCTGCTTTTGCTGATGAGCGATAGCCTTTTTAGCATCACGGCTACCACCATCAGCATGGCTACTGTCCAAAGCAAGAAACAACCGTCATCAGCAGCGTTGCTAACTTGGCGACTTTGTCGCTAGATTTGGCAACTTTATTTCTAAAGAAGCGACACATTTCGCGACTTTTTCAGGCCATCAGGGAAAAGGCAAGAATGTAATTAATTCCTGTACATGCTGCTTGAAGTAACCGCCGTCCACACAGCTCTTCTGCCAACAGCACTGGCCGACAGGGGTCTGTGAGTGTGGGGCAGGCTGCAGGCAGGAGGAGGACGCCGCGGAGGCGGAACTCGGGAATGGGAGTTCAGCAGATCCACTGAGATTCCGGCTGCCATGTCGGGTATAGGATAATGTGCGCATGTGTGATGACATCACCAACATGCAAATTTGCTCATGCAATCATCTGACAACTAGTATTGTCCGTTTGATAATGCAATCAAAGCATGTGCATGCTTCTTTCTTCTCTCTGATTTCCAAAGTGGTGGTGATCGTTTGGAAACAAATGCAGTGTGTTCTGTGTTGTTGTGGGGGCTGTTTCCACTTTAAAGTTATGTTGTAATAACTGTTATGACAGTCAGAAAAGTCGGCATAGACGTAATTGGAAAGTAGTTGGTTCGATACCCGGGACCACCTGCTCAGGGTGTGGAGAGGAGACACTGAGGTCTATCGGAGCTAGGAAATTGGGAAATACAATGAAACCAACGGAGCGGACCAGTGCCAGCTCTGATGTGAGAGTAGCAGACTGTAAACTGACTGCTGATGTCACCTGTGAAAATGACACAGTATCACCGTGCACACTTGAGCAAAGCACTTAACCGCCAGTTCTCCTGCATCTGTTCTGCAGCTGACACTATCTACTTCCCACATGTCACACATTATGTCAGGGAATCAGATACTGTCTGAGCGTCTACAAGGCTCAAAACCAATTTATTCATCAAAGCATACAATCTGCTTTTGACCCAACATGCTGCACCTACCATCATTTTACTTTCCCTATAGTTCAACTTCAAAGTCCAAGCTGCCTCCAGTTAGCATCTGCTTTACATTTCTCATGTTACATGTCTCTTCGTGACTTTTCTTAGCTGCAGCCACTGTAAAGTTACATGAAATCTGCCAAACCATACAAGGCAATTACCCCGCCAATCAGCTGTTCAGCTCCTCCATCTATTGTACTCATTAAATCGTTGGATTTGCACTCTGGCCTGGTGTCATCTACAGCTCATTAACCCACTAACTAATATGTATATATATGCATGCACACACAAGAGCTGGCCACATATCTGATGATTATGATGTCTTTGTTCTCCTTTCATTTTCACTCTATTCATCTCGTTTGTCACTCTTTGATGAACATATTCTGATCTAAACAGATTGTAATGTATATGAGCCTCCCTGTACATCAAAAGTGTGGATGTTACAGATATATACTGTATGCAGGTTTGGGCACTTGTCTTTTCCATTACACTAGATAGATGTTTTGTTCTGGCTAACATATATAAAAGATAAAAAGATTTTGTGATTGCGTGTTTTTAGCTGAGGTAGACCATAGAATATGCAGGTAAAATGGACAGGTGATGCTGTTTTGCTCTCCGTTGCTGGAAGTGAATGCATCCCCATTGCGTTTTATGTGGAGTGAGCACTGCATCAGCTGGTAGCACTTTCCAATAACGGTACATTAATTAACATTAGTTAAGCCAGTAATACACTTTAATTAACAATTAATTACACTGGATCTTAGCATTCCCCCAACTATAACCCCTGTTCACAGGCCCAAAAGTTTGCAAAGAAAACAGGATGGTAATCCTCATAGAACTGCATAGAAGTTTGAGTTTTTCAGGGGGTTTTCAGGAGAAACGACAAAATGGGAGGGCGCTGGGAGATGGCTTTAAAATACAAGAGAAAACGGGAAAAATGGCAGGCTTGTATTCAAGAGTTAAATTTCATCACAGCTAATAAAAAAACAGTACAGTAATATAATATTGAATCTATCATCAGTCATTGCTTTACAATGTCCCCAGTAGGGCTGGGGCGATTCATATATATGTCGACTTGCAAAACGTGTGTCAGCGCTTCACAAGATGATGGTGCCCGGTCAAAGCATGGACTCCCCGATTCCCCCAGAGAACAACGTGCAGCTAAAAATCTCGCCCACGATCCTCTAAAGTGTGGGAGTAGTTCAGACAGAGATCCAACAGTGTGGTGCTCTGTAAGCTCTGCAAATTGGAAATGGTTTATCAGAGCACTACAACTGCAGTGCACGGACACTTGAAGAGAAAGCATCCCGGAGCGCTTTGTCAAGACAGCAGCGGTCATGTATACTTTTTGTCCGCACTCGAGCATGATATATATTAATAATTAATACGATTATAAACATGCAGTGGTCACTGAAATTGATTTTCTAAATGTTTCTTCATTGCCCCCATGTTAAGAGTAATTTCTGCAACATTACACTGTGCGTACATCTAACAAAGTTATACAGCCATTTAATTTTTTCTCTTTACTTTAATGACCATGTATGAGAGAGAAAATGGTTTAAACTAACATTACAGACTGTTGTTACAATCTAGGCTATACATCATTTTAATTATTGTTGAAGCCCCACACTGAAAAAAATACATTTGCCAGCAATCATCTCATATTACTCCAGTGATTAAATAAATCAATTTTAAGTTTTAAGTAAAATGACTGATACTCCAGTTCAGGAAAATGGTTGCTATGACAAACATGTTTGTTTTTAAGAAGACTATTGAATAAAATATTGAAATATTAATAACATTAATGATTAAATAAAGTTTTTGATATTCATTTTGGGTAGATGAATTGTTATATTAAGCAGGTAATAAAAAAAAGCAATAAATTGGTTGATTAATCAATAAAAAAAATAATGGTTAGGTGCAGCCCCAGTCCCCAATTAATGGATGCAAGAGTTTGGATGTTTTGCTGGAAAAATGAAATGACAGCCAAACTGAAATGTGAACACATTCAACATGTTTGTTTCAGTTTTTGAAACAATATAACCACCTCCTACAAAAGAGTCATTTTCAGTGTTGTGTCTCAGTGTGTCATATTGCACTGCTCTCTTTCTGTAAATGAGAACATGCTCTTTGTCTGCTGCCTCCACAGTTAATATTAGAAATTGTGCTGCATGACTGGCTGTTTTCATAGGCAAATGGAATATTATTCTGTGCGCAACAATGGGCCCTCTCACTGTGTTTGCTTTAGCTCAGCATGCAATTGTTCCTCCAAGCCTCGTTCAATACCAATCAGCCATGTTGTTAAAGTGAACCTCCACAATACCAAATCAGTATGCTGCAAACTCCAGCAGCACCTCTAACCACCACTCATGATTACTCAGGACCCTCACTACCATCACCCGCTGTGCTGCCATTGAGCGCGCACACACACACACACACACACACACACACACACACACACACACACACACACACACACACACACGTCCCCCATTCTACTGAAACCTCTCAATCAGCCTGTAACCTATGCAGTCCGTGTGGCCGTGACCAACACATTCTCATCAACGGATTCATATGATATCTTACAAAAACATATGCACAACCGTCTGTATGATATCTTCCAAAACATGACCACCGTTATATCAACGGTTTTGTAGGATATATACAAAATATGACCACCGTTGTATTTCACAATGTGAAACGGCCGTTTTAAACACGTGATGAACGTTGTGAAACAGGACTACTTTGTTTTATTTCTAAGCATACCAAGTAGTTTTGTTGCCTAAATTTAACAATGGGCTTTGGGTTAAAATCCAAACTTCCGTGTTATAAATTTTAAAAAAAGAACTGGATGTAGGTACTTATGCATACGACGTCACAAGCAGAAATTTCGCATAACTTTAAGTGACGAGAACACATAGGCTACGTACTATAGGGTATGCAAATGCATCAACACGTCATCATCGTTGATATCGTGACACTTTTTTTATTTTTTATCATGGACTAATTTATTCTGGTATTATTGCCAATGATATGATATGGCACAGCCCTAAATGAGAACAGCCTGTCGTGACAGAAAAACAGGATCAAAACAAATCTCTGCTTCCCTCTACAGTTAATTACAGTGGAGACAACCTATTCATGGCATTATTTGTATGCTGCCCACACGGTCCAATTTGCACAGAGACAAGGCTCAGGCCCTCCAGGAGACCTTACATGTAATAAGCTGATTGTTCATCAGGTGTTCCGCTCAAGACAGATTGAAGAGACATTTCGTCCTTGAATGACCAAATGAGTATTACCCGTAGTGGATTCAATAATGAATGCAGACGCTGTAGTGCAATGACAAATCTGTTCGGAGGGCTGTTTCACCACAATGATTAATTTAATACAGGTACTAGATAACATCCAGGCGTAAATGATAGAGGGACTCTCACAAGCTATGAAAGGTGAAAACGCTCTCAGACACACAATGAGAGCTTTATTGCTGTAATAACGTGTCCATGTTTCTCTCATACCAACGTGGATAATACATGTGATGGTTACAGACGAACATCAGCAGGGCTGAAAAAAAAAAAAGCAAAGCTGGCACCTTCTATCTTGAGCAAGAGAGCCATCTACGAGAGTGACAATATTACTGAGGATGCTGCACCCCCACTCATCAACCAATGAGAACTTCCTCCATTAGGAAAGACATTCAGATTCAGTCCATTAGAGAGCCAGCAGAACAGCAGGGACTTTCATTCCACTATCAATACACATAATGAGCAAAGGAAAATAACTCCGCCCCTCAACCACACTGCATCAAAATACATGGTCACTGCCGCTTCCTGTCCTTTGTCTATCAGGTGCAAGTCGAATACTGGAAAGGTGTTTTGTTTTCAGTCAAAGATAGTAATGTGTTGTTGTTGTTACCTGTCTGTATCCCCACAGACATACTTGCAAACACAATGGAAAATAGAAATGCTAAACCTACACCTGCACATGTTCCTGTTATTGTGTGATATAGCGAGATTATATTTCTTTGCTGCATACATATGCATAATAGTGAGGGAAATCAGATTTTTCTTGAACCTACTATAACTCCTTAAAGTTTTAAGGTTTAGTTTATATTATAGTTGTTTTTATTTTACAGTTGGTAACACACATTTCTCAATACTGAGCTCACTTCTTCTAAATGCACAACGGAAGTCAATGTGGACCAGTGTCAATGACCCAACTGTGGATCACTTTTCTCACTAAAACTCAACCACCTCCTGTTTTCTCAGAGGGTGTGTAGAGAAAATAATTCTCTTGGTATTAAAATATGTAATGCTCCTGTTTCTAGCATTCGGTCATTGTGATTACATGTATGTGTATGACATGGAACATACTGTATAAAAATGAAAGTGTTGGATTGTACTTGGATGAACTGTCTATGCAAGATGTACCAAACTCTTCTCTGATATCAGATATATTAAACTTATATTCAAGTAACTCAACGGAGGCCTATGAAGTTATTATCATGAAGTTATTATTTTATCCAAGTGAACATGGACCAAATGTACAAGATGTTTCTCCATCAGGGTGTTCCCATTCGTTCACCTGCAGGGTGTCACCATGAGGTGCCGCTTCCTTCACAAAAACACTGAAGTCCTGATTTTTCAATGGTGGAATGTAACTAAGTACATTTACTGTATTCAAGTACTGAATTTAAGTACAATCTTAAGGTAAGTTACTTAAGGTATTTCTATTTTATGCTATCTCAGAGTCAATACTGTTTACTGCTCGACATTTATTTTAAAGCTTTAGGCTATTTGTTGCTTAGTTTATTTACATTTTGTATCAGTTACCTAAAATCGATATTATTACAGATTAAGCCACAAAGCAGTATATAAAGTAATTCAAATTATTTTGTATTGCAAGTTTTCTGAAATGCTATATTTAAATATGCAATTTAAATCATTTTTAATCAAAGTTTTTACAGAGGGAATTTTGGATATCTCTTTATATCACTCCATGAATCAGAAAATACTGTCAACAGACATAAACAATCAATTTTCTCCATGTTTTTAGGAATAAAATGTTGGATAAATCAGGCTCTGAATGATACATGAACAAACCCCTCTGTAAAAACCTTCAGAATATAGATGTGTATGTAAGTGCTAAGATTTCTGGCTCAGAGTTTGAGAAACTGTGGAGATAGGTCTGGCTACGCAACACTGGTAGTAATATAGCCTACATATTTGTGAATTTGGGTACATTTTATGAACCTAAAAATATAGGGTGATTGGCTCCCGGCGGTCCCTGAGGAGCTGCAGACAGGACACAGCGGCCCATGTTGTGGGACAAAAACACAGATGATAATAACACAAAAGCACAAGAGTCACTCTGTGTTTTCTATGACATGAGAAATACTAATACCCTATTTAAAAATACAAAAAAACAGCCACAATACACAGAGCCTCCCCGGAAAACCACGCAACCGAAGACGCACAATTCATTAATTATTTGTGCCTTGCTTTCCATTTGGCGAAGGTAATACATTGAGTTATTTATTGACAGAGGGACGTCCTGTCACGGACCTGCCGGGGGCACAGCACTGAGGAAGGGGCAATTCTAGGTGGCTTCATCTGTGTGTGTGTGTGTGTGTGTGTGTGTGTGTGTGTGTGTGTGTGTGTGTGTGTGTGTGTGTGTGTGTGTG
>JAOVVB010245009.1:0-21310 GCA_028570985.1 Heterobranchus longifilis | reverse complement strand
TTTAGAGAGATTATTTTTGGGAACTGCCAGCCTTGCCCTTTTGCTTTGGATCTTTCACTGCAGGTTTGTCTTCTAGCTTCAGCTTGTCTTCATTTGCAAAGCGTTTCTTTCTGTCTGCCTGCCTCCTCTTAAGCTGAGGAGATGAAACAACCTCCTGCCCCCATAACTAGACACACACACAAACACACACGTTATGTTCATATTTCACAAAGTAAATGTACACTATATGGACAAAAGTATATGTCCAAACCTGTTAATTATTTTATTCTGATTTATAAGTTTTAATCAGACAGGCCCCTTATCCCCTTATTTATAAAAACATGGTTTGATGAGTTTGGTGTGAAAGAACTCAACCGGCCCAAACACAGAGCCCTGACCTCAACCCCATCGAGCACCTTTGGGATGAACTGGAATGGAGTTTGCGAGCCAGGCCTTCTCGTCCAACATCAGTGCCTGACATCATAAAAGCTCTACAGAATGAATGGGCCAGAATTCCCCCAGAAACACTCCAAAGCACTCTTGTGGACAGCCTTACCTGCCCTACATTACTGATTCTGTATAATCCTGTTTATTTTGTCTGCTGTTACATTTAAAATTAAACTAAACTTGCATTCAACTGCCATCACCTGACAGTGGCACTGAACATTTAAATATATATATATTATTACTGGCTTTTTACACTCATGATCACGAAGAAATACTTTGTGTTTTCAGTGTGTGTGGGAAAAAATATCTGCCTAAATACAAAGGTGATGACTTACATTTACAGAAGGGAAGGTAATGCAGTGGTCTGTAGTAAGCAGGTTCAGCGCTATTACACATTTCTTCTGGCTCGCTCCGGTCTTTGGCGTCACAGCCTCCTAAAAGAAAAAAATAAATAACAATAATAAATAATGACAATAATTCAAAATCTTATTCAAAAATAATTAAAATCTTTTCTTACTAAAATAACTACTTACTATAAACACTTGCCAACGACAGTGTGCCAAAGAGTACTGTATTAACCATTTTATGTCAGGGGCCAGGGGTAGCTCAGTGGTTAAGGCATTGAACCACTGATTGGGAGGTCCCAGGTTCAAACCCCACCACCCTTGAGTGAGGCCCTTAACTTTCAACTGCTCAGATGTATAATGCGATAAATATGTACGGGTGTCTGCCATGAAATGATCATGGTATTGTATAATACAGAATGGTACAGTAGATGAATTAATCCCAACTATACAGTTTTTTTGTCCTCTCTATCAGTCTGACCTTGCCCGCAGGTTTTCCTCCTGAATCCTTGCCCTTTCCGGGTGCCTTGGCTGGTGGAGGTGCTGGAGCTCCCTTTTTTTCTGGTTTCTTTGCCTGGCTGAGCTCTAACGAAGTTTTGACCAAATTACAGATTGCCTCAGTTCCATACTTTGTGGCGAGAACCACACAGTTATCTCCTGCACAAATTTTTTTAAATAAGTTGTTTAAAATTATATTAGTATAATCGTTCATATGTAATAAATAGAATGGAGTTATCATTGTGGATGTCTTATGAATATCAGGGGGTATCAAAAAGTTTTGAGACTAGTTTTGTAACACGCCAACAGATGGCAGCGCAAGGCTGCACACACAGTCACAGGGAGCACCGACCCTCATAAGTCAGTGTGCCAAAAGACATCATCCTGTTTATATTATGAGCTAAGCAACTGGTGCTCCCCTGGTGTTTTAAGGCCATGAACACATTACCATGTTTGCTATTTCATCATGGATAGCCTGTTAGTGGCATGCACGCTTAAAAAGCGGAAGAACATCACTGGAAGACAACGAGAGATCAGGAAGACTGATGAAAATGTCGAAACCATTCGGCCGCCTGTGCATGATCATCATCGGAGAACAGTCCACAACATTGCTGCCATTGTCGGTGTGTCATACGGAACAGTCCAGGAACTCTGTCAGCGTGCCCTGGATGACCTGTCCTTCAATGTCAAGGATCATTACCGGTGACAAAACCTTCGTCCCCAGGGCAAGATCATCAATAGCGAATTCTACTGCCAGGTTATAAGGCATCTAAAGGAGGACATACGGTGCAAGCGACCAGATCTGTGAGGCGCGAATCTCAAAACTTTTTGATACCCCCTTGTACCTGTATATTTAGAAACATTGGGATCACAGTTATTTATACTGATTATCACAGAGAAGAACAAAAGAAGAATTGTTTACCGCGTTTGTTTGTGGCCTCGATGTTTGCACCGGCTTTAATGAGCTGTTCCACGCAATCAATTTTGCAGCTCTGGATGGCCCTCATGAGTGGCGTGACTCCATTTGAGGTCACAGCATCGACAAAGGCACCGTGCTCCAGTAAGAGTTTTACAATTTCCGCATGTCCGGTGAAGCAGGTGTGATGTAGAGCGGTCCATTTCACCTGATCATACGCATTCACATTCGCCCTGTGAACGAACATTAGATATATATTTTGTGTTGCTCAAAAGGTAGTCGCATGCATAAATCAATTAAATTGCATGAATAAATTAAATTGGTGATGAACGCATAGTTTGCATTCAGTAGTACCAGCATTGATATGGTTACAATAAAGACAGAGCAAGATCAAAACCTGTGGTGGGCCGTACCCATGTGAGATGAGGAACTGAGCCATTTGGTAGTTCCCGCTCTTGCAGGCAGTCATGAGCGGCGTTTTATAACAACGATCTCTAAAGTCGACAGGGACGTTCTGGCTAAACGCCAAGCTCAACGCCTCAAAGTCGTCTGTTTGCACACATTGGTTGATGTTGACGTACATTTCCAGTGGCTTTTCGACGTTCGAGGCATGGTCAGACCGCAGCCGTTCGCGACTTCTGCAGGTAAACGGCTCGGAGATTTTCCTCGTGTCGTCCACTTTCTCCGTGTAGGCGAGCAGAGGGCTCTTGCCTTCCTTCTCCGTATCTGCCTTGTCTGCTGTTTTAGGTGCATAGCACGAGAGCTGGTATTTATTAGGCAGAAAGTTCTTTCCCAAGAAGAAGTCATTGATGTTAATTTGCTCGTTGCAATGGACGTCGATCAGCTCGATGATGTTGTTTAGATCGTCAGTATCTATAGGAGCGTTGTGCGCCTGCAGGACGGACACAAACTTCTTTGTTGGAATGTTCTCAATAGGAGCGTCTGACTCCTCGGCAGCTTGGAAGGCCTCCCTCAGCTCATCTTCATGCTGGTATGACCAGTCGTGCAGCTTGGCTGCAGAGATGCAAGATTTTACTGCTTCAGATGTCGAAGCTTTCTCTGCCAATTTCAGTTCCTTCAGAGCAGCTTTGTGGCCATTTTTTTTAGCTAGCTGGCTCGGGATTAAATTCAAAATGTTCTTCGTCGTCGCACTGCACCCTGTTAATAAGGAAAAATATAATAATACAGAAGGTCATGAAAACATTTAGCTCTCATGCTTTGTTATGTAGAAAAAAGGGTGAGCTTTGGACTATTATTATTTATTTATTTATTTTCGATAACTGATAGATAGCTAGTCTTCCCTGATTGAGAATCGACTGATCCATGCCTGTGTTTGTACTTTTCTGCATTTTGCATTGCAAAGATCACATGCATTTGTGCCAGACACCTTTCTACCTTTCTATCCTCTTTCTTTTGCTTCCATCATAGTTGCACTGTATCTTATTAATTTCCGTATGATTGACTTCATCTTGTTAGAACCCTTAAAACCCAAGGGGCACAGATCTGTCCTGGCAACACTGCATCGATCAATGCCGATTTAATAAAAATGAGAAGTGTTTATATGGAAGCCTTGCCGGTGTGCGTTAATGCAGAGGCTTCAGACAACAAACTGTGCATTTGTTGTTTTTGGATATGTCAGGCAGAACGAACGTTATCATTACTTTTATGACGTGAAAATTTTACCACGACTGGAAAATGCGAACGATGTCACAAAAACGTAGAACCTTTAAAAATTAGATTATTATTATTTATTTTTATTGACCATGAAAACAAGTGAAAACAACATAAAACAAGTGCTACATCTTTGCCCATGTGAACCATTTTTACATTTTTGTCTCAGTCATGCTTGTATAGTTGGTTAAAATGAACTAAAATTCGGTTCATCATATTGCTCATTTTGTGCTGTAAAAAAGGATACATCACTCTGTACTGCACAATCCTGAGCCCTATATATGTTTATTAAAAAAAAAAAACAGCAAAACAAATAATGCCTAAGACGCTCAGAGCTTTAAGTGCTACTTACAGCTGAGTGAACTAATCTTACTGCTAGAATAAAGTGCAACACACCTCTCTGAGCCAGAAACCTGCAGCATTCGGCGTGGCCTTCAGCTGCGGCCGCATGCAGTGGCGTATTCCCGAGCGACGACTCCACGTTGAAATCGGCCGAGTACGACGACAACATCCTCAGCACCTGAGATGATAAGACAATGTAAATAATAATTCGCTCAACTGTACTGTACATCACCTGAGATCATAATCTCTTGCCTCAAAGAGACCTTTGGCTGCTGCAACATGGGCAGCGCGCAGTCGTTTTCTGTCAACTGAATTCGGGTTTCCTCCTCTCTGCAGGATCGCTCTCGCCAACTCGACAGCTCCGGCTCTCGCTGCTGCCATCAGAGGGGTGCAGCCCGTCTCCTGGAAAACAACCAACAACACACTGTTGTATTTTCCGGATTACTCCAGAGTGTAACGCACAATCTGAATTCTGTCCATTATCTATAATTATGACCCTCAAGATGAGGATGGAAAACTGGTCAACTGGGCAACTGGAAGATGAAACTGTATAAATGAGGGAGAGAAATTTTAGGACAAACCGCATCTGCGACACAGGGATCGGCTCCTTTCTCTAAAAGCCGGATGCAGAGATGCTCACACTCCTTTGCTCGTTCACAGGCCAACATGAACACAGATTTCCCTGCGTTGGAGACGTTGTTAACATCCGCATTCATGTTTGAGGCCATCTCCAGGATTTGTGCATGCATTTTTGTTGGCTGAATACAGTAAAATAAAATTCCTGTAGGGAAGGACAAGACAAAGGGAAAAAGAAACAAGTATTAATGTGCAATCTTCAACTGTTCTGTAACTATCCACCCAGTAGTAACACATATTACTCTAACACAAACAGTAAAAAAAAAAAAAAACACACAAGCACACCTTTGCCTTCTTTGTCCACTAGGGTCATGTTGGCTCGATTATTGGCCAAAAGCTCCACCATGTGGACATCACCGAGTTCTGCAGCCAGCATCATGGGGGTCCGTCCCATTTTGTCTTGGATATCAGGATGAGCGTTCAGAGACAGGAGGAACCGAGCCATGTCCATATCGTGGGACATCGCGACCAAGTGCAGGGCGCTGGTCCCCTCTTCCGACTCTGTCATGTTGATCACACCTGGGGTTCTCATTGAAAACTTCTCCACCAGCTCTTTATTTTTCTGGCTTACCAACTGCAGTAGTTTGTGCACCTGCTTGGACTCCAGTGGGTCTTGTGCCATGGTGTTACTCCTCAGCATTATTCCACTGGCCATGCCTGTCTTTTAACACAGAAGATTGAAATGATCCATATTAACTAATGCATAATAGAAATTATAATTATACATTTAGTTACAGATGTACATTGTCACTACACAAAGCATCCAACACACCTGACAAAAATACATACTGTGCATACTGTCTGCTGAGGTGCTGTAGAGTTATGCAAGTTTCAGAGCTATAGTTATCCAGCTATACAGTTATATTAGACAAAGATTATTGCTAAAGTCCATTGCAACCATTAATAGTGTTAATATATTAATTATGTTACTCTCCCAAACAGACTTTATGTAACCTAAAGTGCATTACCAAAACATTAATCAATGTGTCATAAATCATGTTATAAATTAAGAAATTACTTAAGAAGATGTAAATAATTAATATATTAACATAATCAACGGTTAATTTTGTTCATATAGTAATTAAGTTAATGCATTAAAGCATAATTAACCATTGATGATGTTAATACATTAGCATAATGAATTGATTTCATTAACCATTTACAATATTGGTTATATTGGTTATGTCATATATTTATTATATCATTAAGACATATTATTTTTATTATTATTTATTATATACTGTATATTATAATTATATTAACATAATTAATGCTTATTGCATAAACATAGTGTATTTTTATATTATTTAAACATATTATATAATTAACACAATTAACCATTTATCATGTTCATATATAAATTAATAACATAATAATAAAAATAACACAACATAAGGGTTAAATATGTTAATATATTAAAAATCTTCTTAAGACGTTTTGTTAATTTATACCTGATTTACAACGTATTGATAGAGATAATAAGCTTTACGTTATGAAAAGTCTGTTTGTGGAAGTTTATAAGTAAATTAATCAGGGACCTGCAGCACATCAGCTCGTATTGATCACTTATTAGTCTTTACTGCTAATGTCGGACACAAGACGTGTTTAAGGCACTTTTTTTTTTTTTTTACATCCACCATGTTCAACCAAGTAATAATAATAATAATAATAATAATAATAATAATTGTTGTAAACTCACCGTTTGTAAAATGTAACTTTTTAAATGTAAAAATAAAATACAATGTAGAAAAAAAAAGAAGTAAAATCTCTTGAGCTTCGGAGTTCCGTATTTTCCCGTTCAGCTCTTGTTTACGACAAACATAAACGTTTCATGACCAATCTTTACATTTTGTCAAATGGACGCGTGACGCTTTTGTGACGTCATACACGGTTCTCGATTTGATATGTGCGCGTATATACAGTATAAACGCGCGCACTCGAGTGCGCACCTAGAAGTATATACAGTAGAGTATAGAGACCAAAAGACGTTTAGACCTGAGACACACACACACACACACACACACACACAGCGCACGCGCGTGCAGTACTGTGCAAAAGTCTTAGGCACCCGTTTTTCCCCCTACAAACTATGTTATATGTGTTTATTTTAAGCCTTCATTATTAAGTCAGTGCAAAAAACAAACAAACAAAAAACATTTCTGGTTTTCAAACATTAGTATTCCAGGAAAAACATCATTCAATCTTACAGGAGCATATCTGTGGGCCAGAAACAAAGCAGCAAAATATGTAAAAGACTTGTTTTTTTTTTTTTAAAGAAAAGTATTGTACTGTTTATTACAGTATACACAAAACATGCACACGCACACATGTCTACTGTAGGTGTATGTAGAGTATACACCATGATTGAGTAAATTCACTAAATTACAGTAAAAACATCTCACAGAAAGCTGTCACAAAATGTTTCGATCCACAAAGATTTTAATCCTAAAAAATCCTGAATAGATATTTATCATCGCCGATCACCTAACATGAAATAACTACAGTACACTCCCTGTCTCACTGACTGAAACTCTTTTGATCTCTTTTTGGTCACGTGAGCACGTGAAGAATTAAGTGAATCGACTACATTTATTTTAGATTTTTTTTATTGTGAACCAAGAGCAGCATGGAGACATGATGACTTGACGCACGGATGATTCAGATAGCGTCGCTGCTCAGCGCCGCATGACATTAGCTGTGAGAAAACAGTTATATAAGGCGACACTTCATAAGACAGTTAAATGAATCAATAAAGAACATTGATACATGTACTGTATATGCTGGCTTTGGGTGGGTAGCTGCAGAGACTCTGGCGTCCCGTATTTGAGAACAGTTAAAGTTAGCATTGTACTGTATGTAGACCATTTCTCAACCTTGGGTTGTTTGCGTTGACCTCCTGACAAAGGAAATGTCCGGTATTGGTTTAATGGATTTTGCTAAGGAGAAGTCTACAAGAGTATCAGGAGGAGCAGGAATCTGAAGAATATGAAATATATAAAGATAATTAATGTGAAATGTATAAAGATTTGGACATTTACACAATTTAACACACACTTCTGCAGTCCATGACATGGAAAATGTAATTAGTCTAAGACTAAGAGTTTACTCTTACGAATAAAACATCCATGTTTGTGGAAAACATTTGGGGTTTTTGTATTTTTTTGATTTTGTTCGTGGGTAGTATATGGATTTTTTTTTTTTTTTGCTTTTTCCTCAATCCAAGTGTAATTTGTGATTTTTGTCCTGGAGGTTTTGAGTCTACTGTTGAATGTTACAAGTACTGTACTGTACCTAAAAAGGTGATGTAGAGACTTTAAAATTTTGCTTCGACTTCAACAGGAGAAGACTGCTTTAGGCTGCAGTGAGCACAGGCTCACCAAAAGTGCACTGGTGAAGACTGGAAAAACATAGCCTGGTATTGCACCTGAAAAAAAAAAAAAAAATCTGCAGGCACTGCATGATGTTCAGTAGTCATGTCAAGATAATTTCCAACATCTTCTGGAATCCATACTATGAAGAACTGTGGTTGCTGGAGAGCAAAGGGAAACTCATCCCAGAATTCAACAGACCAGGAGTTAGGATGTAAAACTTCTAAAAAAAATATATAAAAAACACTTTAAAATGAGTCTCTTTATTGGATAGTTCTTTTTAATTGAACAGTACCCAGTGGACCTGAAAGGGAACTCGCTGCAAAGCAGGGCATGTGGTGTGAATAAAATAAAAAAGTCAAGCACGGGTTTCTTTCTAGACATATTTCACCATAATTTGCAAAACTTATTAGAGACATGCCAGTATAATGGGCTTCAGGAGGAACCTTGGGAAGCTGTAATGGGTGTCATCGTAAAAGCAGCTGTACAGATATTCAGACTAAGGTGTTAGACGGCGGTGCGATCGTCAGCCCTTCAGTCCCGGCGTTATTAATCTATTCAATTCAATTGAGTTTTATTTGCATAGCGCTTTTAACAATTGTCATTGTCGCAAAGGAGCTTTACACAGTCAAAAGAATTATTTAAGTTTGTATGGAATGTGAATGTGTATGAATGAAAATGGTCAGATAGTCCCTGATGAGCAAGCCGAGGGCGACAGCGGCAAGGAAAAACTCCCTGAGATGGCAGTGACTTCAACAGCTTTAGGTCAAGCCATCATGAAGAGAAATACACCTACAGAGATGCACATAATAAACACGGAGATTCTTTTTCATGACCAAGACACAGTTTCTACAGCAAGCAGCATTATCCCGCACCGCAAACCAGCAGAATCAATAGAGATTCCACTCTTAATGAATCTCTCCTCTCTCTTTAAAGGGAAAGTGACGTACCTGAAAAAGGTGCATCGATCTCCCCTAGTTAAATGAGGAAATCATTCGCAAGGGTTGTAGAGTTGAGAGTAAGACTCAAAAATATCTCTCAGGTGTTCCTGGAAATACTGAACCTGCACCACGGACGCCTGTCAAACACGTGTCGAAATTAGCAAGTGAGATACAGTACAGTGGGTGCTAGCTCAGCAGATTGCCGAGGAAAGAGTAATGAGTTCCTTGTCAAAAAATTCTACAGGTAAAGACAGCACCATTCCCCCCCCTGAGAGACAGCTGAAAGCACTAACGTTGCAAAGACTTTTTGAAGACTCTGGCAGGAGACGTCTGGAAAACAGGATCCTGGCATATCAGAAGATTTCTTCACAACAATACTGTACCAGTTATACAAATCACATTCATGAACAACTTCCAGTTTACTCACTGTAAAATAAATTAGAAGAATTTTAATGAAAAACACCTTTTTAACTTGACTCATAATGATACAGTATGTTTGAGGTCATTGACCTACAAAAAATAAAAAAATAAAAGAAATCTATGCAGTACTGCAAAGGGTCACTAGAGGGAGGCATAACATTACCAAATTTAAACTGAATTCCAAACAATCTTGCTTACCGTCTTCTATACTGTTTTATCCTGTATACAGGGTGACAGAGGGCCTAGAGCCTATCCCAGAAGACTTAGGGCACACACTCATTTACACACTCCGGGCAATTTGTGAACGCCAGTTAGCTCATCTGCCTAGGTGCGTTCCGATCAGCCTGAAGTATCCTGCGAAGTACACTTCACAGGGTGTTCAGTCATGTTAAGTGGGATTTCAAACCGCAGGGAGCGAAAATGTTCAGTTCAAAGGAAACTGCGAATGGTGTAGGGAACGAGTGATCAACAGGTCTTGTCTTCACTTCACCGGAAAAGGGAATGAAAAATTTTAAGCCATTGTGTCTCGCTGGAGCGTGAAAAAATGGAGCTCGCAAAAGGATTTATATATTTATTATTATTATAATGGAGGATGACAACATATTAAAAAGGACACACTAATTTACCTTTTAATTTAATCAAGAAATCCTTAGTGTTATTTAGGCTAGTAATCTGTAAACAATCATTTATTTACAAGTTATACACATTTCAATAGTATTTTTTATAATGGTATCAGTTTTTGTTTTAATAAATATTTAATATTTAATGTCTGTAGTGTGAAATTTCCACAGCAGCGGCGACAGGTATCCGAGGTGCTTATGTTACCATGGTAACGCACAGAGGAAGTGACGTCTACGCTGGTGACTGCAGGGTGTTCTGAATTGTGGAGTGTTGAGGAAGTTCCCTTCACCGACATTCCCGGCAAACGGAGCAGGGAGCGCCCTGTGAAGTACACTTCGGAATGGAACGCGGCTCATGTCTTTAGACAGCGGGAGGAAACCGGAGAACCTGGAGGAAACCCAGCAAGCACATGGAGAACTTGCAAGCTTTATGCAAACAGGCCCTGAGGTGGGAATCGAACTCGGACCCCGGAAGTGCAAAGCGACTGTGCTAACCACTAAGCCAGCATGCCACCCTGAACAATCTAAATTTACTGAAATTAAAGTGTGTGGAAAGAAACTAGTGTAATTCAAAACTAGCATAAAAGATAATAATATTTACTGAGATAAGCAAAAAGAGAAAAAAGCACATCTTATCTTATCCAGCCTTTCATTCATCTAGCCTTGAAACTAAAATGAGTAACACCTACCTCACCTTCCATATATATATATGGATATATATTTTTTACAGAAAACTACATCTCAAGACTAATTACTTGATACACAAACCTTTTAATCTAGCAGATAAACCAAAACAGACATTTTCTTATTGCACGTTTAGAACTTGGTAAGAAATGTGTCAAGCAGCTAACATAAAGTCTATTAGTTGTGATTTGTTTAAATGCATTAAAAAAAAAAAATCATGCAACATGCATTTGCACCAATTTAAGACAAGGATACAGTGTTAATATATAATTAGTAACTAAATAACAGTTCTCTCCAGTTCCAATTTTACTTAAATATAGAGCATTGTTATAGGGACACTGTCACTAAGGTTAACAGAAACCCTGATGTAGCCCAAATGAGCAAACGGCACATCATTCCAACAGTCCAGGTAAGATTCATGAATGCAAGAGTCACTAGTACATTATCCTCGAATGCTTTTAGGTGCAAAGTGTTCTATGAATGTCCTGCACTCCATCATCCAGACTGAGTGCACATACTGAATCCAAGTGTGCTAGATTTCCTGCAGAAACTGTGAGAGAGAAAAGCACCATTTTGTCAACACCTTTCCGAAATAGCACTGCACATTCATCTACAAGGCAGTGCAAGTGTGCATCCTTGAGATTGTACAATAAGGCTTTTGTTACAATCGACAATTTTTTTTTTCTGTTCTAAGAGCTTACTTTTTTTTGCTTGCTTTTTTTTGTGCTGTAACAACTGCTGCCCTTGTGCCTCAGATTCATAACTGCATTTGTCTTAACAGGTATTCTGAGATCTTCAGCTTGTCCTTAGTCGTGAAATGATCGTCTCTGCACAAGCCAAGGCAACAATACAGTGTCTCTGTGCAAAGGACTAATACTGAAATTAATTATTTCTTTACTTTCTTAAAATACCTTACAAACGTTCCCATGAATCACTACATTCTTATATTATACACTATAGTTTTAGTGAAGTCTAAAATGATGCCTGGTCCTTCTTTTATGTCTTATTCTAAATTCCATCCATGGAGCTTCGGACATTTTTTAAAACCTAAAAGCATATACAGTATATACACTGAAGATTGCCACCAGTGTGATAACTAAAATCACATGTTGTATATAATCGGTTACGTTTATGGCGGAAAGTAATTCAATGGTCTGTAGTGAACGGGTTCAAGGCTATGCCGCATCTTCTCAGTCCTATACCTGTGGTGACAGTTCCACTTGACCAAGATGATGCTCATGGACTCAGGCAGGTTTTCTCTCATGGCTCGTGACTGCGGTCCCACAACCAGTTTTGTCCCTGCGTCTGCAATAACAAAAGTGGACTTCATATTATCTTAAACATCTCTCAAACATCTGAACTTCCAGCCTCCTAACACACAGTATGACAGCAGATCAATCTCTGCTATCTGATATCACATGAGGATGTGCTCCATTATGAGTCTGGTTTTTCTACCTACTGCCATCTCACCCTCGGCTTGCTCATCAAGGACAAACTCATTGACTCACTCATCATCAATACCGCTTTATCCTGAATTCAGGGTCGCGTGGGCCTTGGAGCCTATCCCAGGAGACTTGGGACATGAGGCGGAGTACACCCTGGACAGGGTGCCAATCAATTGCAGGGCACATACACACACTCATTCATTCATTCATTCATTCATTCATTCAGACACTACAGGCAATTTGGGAGTGTGGACTATGGGGAGGAAACCCACCAAGCACAGGGAGAACATGCAAACTCCATGCACACAGAGACGGGAATCGAGCCCGGACCCTGCAGGTGCAAGGCGACAGTGCTAACCACTACACCACCATGCCGCCGCCTCAGGGACAAACCAATAAATATAATTTATACCTATTTCCTCACATTTTTTAAACTCATTTCCAATGATCATCGTTAAAAGCACTATATAAAAAATTTTTGAATTGAAAGTGGATTGAAAAGCCCTATTTGAGCATGATTAGCTCTCTCTGAGACGTCACCGGGAGCCCCAAGCAATTGAGACGTCAGGGCTTCTTTTATATCACAGTTATTTATACCGATTAGCACAAAGAAGAATTAGTTACCTAGTTCGCTTGTAGCCTCGGTGTTTGCAGCAGCTTTAATGAGCTGTTCCAAGCAGTTGATTTTGCAGCTTTGGATGGCCCTCATGAGTACCATGACTCTGTTTAAGGTTACGGAATCTACAGCAGCGCCGTGCGGCAGTAAAAGTTTGATGATGATTGTGTACCCTTTGAAACATGGCTACTTAATCAGTATTAGTTTAATGGTTGATATTGTTAGAGGGGAGGCTGAAGAAAACCAATCTGCGGTTGTCCCTAGCTCTGTGAGACGAGAGAGTGAGCCATCCAGTATTTCCTGCTGACTGAGCAGCCTTCTGTAATCATGATACCTGATGTCTACACGGATGTGCTGGATAAAAACTTACCCCAGTGACTTACAATTGTTTCTTTTAATACACTGATTGATGTGAATATCATGGGCATGCCAAAGCATCCTCTATACGGTCAGCTTGTGGCTAGCAGATAAACCAAATTGCAGATAAACCAAATGAGTTGTATTAGTCACGACTAATACAACTCATATCGGCTAAGGCTTCAGAGCGTCCACTCGTGTACTGTGGGATGTCCTTCATATCTAGAGGGTCTATGCAGAAGGGCTCCTTCTTCACCCTTTGTCTTACCAGTCCTGCATGTTCTCAATGTCGTATTCTTATAGAATGAGAGCGTTTAAGCAAGCAGATTATACTCAGATTGCTGTTATCTACAGGAGCATGATGCTCCTTCAGGATGGACACAAACCTCTCTCTACACAAATATTCTCGACAGGAGCATCTGCCTCCTCAGCAGCATGGAAGGCTTGTCTCAGCACATCTTCATGCTTAAATGACCAATTGTACAGCAGTAGATCTCAATGCAGTAGAATACAATTCCTGCATGAATTTACAGACACAAAGAAGGGACAAGATGGTTCCTTAAGTATCTACCCAGTAATACACATTACACTAACACAAACAGAGAAAACGCAAGCACACTTTTGCACACTTTTACACTTTTCACACTTATTTGGGGATGCTGGCCTGATTATTGGTGAAAAGCTCCACCATGTGGTCATGTTCTGCACTGAGCATCATCGGGGTGATGCCTCCTACTTTCTCCTGGATATCAGGATACACTTTCAGAGCCAGGAGGAACCGAGCCATGTCCAGATCGTCGTTCATGTTGATCACACCTGGGGTTCTCATTGCAAACTTCTCCACCAGCTCTATATTTTTCATGTGTACAATGTACAACTGCAATGGTTTGTACACCTGCTTGGTCTCCAGTGTGTCATGGTGTTAATCCTCAGCTACATCTTTTGAGGAAAGTGAGGTGAAGCATGATATTCCATTCCTACTGTAGACAAGGCAATCTGAAGGAAATCAGACAAGGCTATCATACGGTAGCATTGTCAAACTGTGATCTGTCAAAAGGATTAACCAATCAAAGGAGACTCACACTGTTGGCAAACTGTGATCCTTCAGGACTATGTTAAATGGATCGTTCTGGTTTTACTCAAAATTGAGGTGCATATTAGGTTACCATTAGGTCATTATGAACTTTCCTGCTCTGCACACCGACCTTGAAGTTTTTCATCCAAGACACAAGTACAGTGTACGTAATGGGAGCGACCCTTGCCCGGTACAAAAATGCGTTCCAAAGTTCAGCGGAGACTCATATGAAACCTCTGCCGTCCCACTGGGATAAGTCCAGTTGGTGTCCTCCAAAGTTGTGATGCATTTAGTACAAATTTAACTCTTAAATTTAATAAAACTTTTTTTTTTCCCCTGGAAATAGCTGTATGACTGTCAATCCATTGCAGTGCGCACACATATACAGTACACACAAACACAGTCATTTACATACTATTTTGGGAATGACAATTAGCCTAATCTAAATGTTTTTGGACTGTGGGAGGAAACCCACCAAGCACAGGGAAAACACGCAACCTCCATACAAACAGGCCCGAGGCGGAACTCGAACCCAGACCCTGGAGGTACAAGGCAACAGTTCTAACCACTAAGCCGCCATGTCACCCTGTTAAAATTAGCTCAACAAAAAAGATGTCTCTCTAAAATCTGTTGAGGTTCGCAGTCTTGCGTTTTCCCATTCAGCAGCTTCTCTGTAGACTAAAGTTAAGAACGCTTCAGAAGAAGCTTTTACACTGTTATAGTCAATTCATTGCATACAGCAGTTTTGGTGTCACAGACATTTTTATGCATTTCAGACAGACATCGGCTTACATATTTAATCCCGGGTAAAGTCTACTAGCTGGATGTATCTATGTATTTTAAATGTATAATTTCGGTTGTACTCAGCCATATAGATATTCTGCTTAAGGTTGAAGAAAATAATGTGACTGACCCTTTGTGTCACAGCATTGCTCTACTGAAATTGACAGTCCTGGATCCATCCATCATGCGAAGAACTTAATCTCAGCTCTTGGTAAGAAAATACAGATACAGCGATGCCCATAAGAAAGTGTTTAGATTCTTTTTCACGGTCGAAGACACACTTTCTACAAAAAGCGGCATTATCCCATACCTTGAAGCGGCAGAATCGATAGAGATTCCGCTCTTAATTAATCTCTCCTCTCTCTTTAAAGAGAAAGTGGCGTACCTGAAAAGGTACATCGATCTACCCTTGTTAAATGAGGAAATCATTCGCAAGGGTTGTGGAGTTGAGAGGAAGACTCAAAAATATCTCAGTGTTTAGTCAGTGTGAAAGTTCCCTCTCAGGTGGAAATACTGAACCTGCACCATGGACGCCTGTCAAACACGTGTCGAAATTAGCAAGCGAAACATGATAGCTGCTAGCTCAGCAGATTGCTGTGCTGATTCAGGCAAGAGTAATGACTTCCTTGTCAAAGATTTTGCGGGTAAAGATGGCAGCTTTTCTTTCTGAGAGACAGCTGAAAGCAAGGAAGTTACAAAGACGTTTTGAAGGCTCTGGCAGGAGACGTCTGGAAAACAGGATCAGTCATATCCTGCCATATCGGAATCTCACTTCACTGCAATATTAAACCACAAATCTTGGTCATATCAATGGAAAACAAACACCACACCGATGAACAATTTCAGGTTTATTTCGCTGTAAAATAACACAACACTGCATTAAATACAGCGGTAATCAAACATAACCTAAAGAATCTGCCAGTTTGACCAGTTCATTCATCTCTGCTCAGTTACTGAACCTGTCCGTTAATTGTATTGAAGGGGTGGAGCCTATCCCAGGGGGCTCGGGGTATGATACACCCTGGATGGGGTGTCAGTAAGCACGTACACACTCACACACTCACTCACACACTATGGGCAATTTGGAAACACCAATTAGCTCGCATGTCTTTGGACAGTAAAAGGAAACCAAGGTACTCGAAAGAAACCCACAAAGCATGAGAACATGCAAACTCCACACATAAACAGGTGGGACTTAAAACCTTCGGCCCTGGAGGTGCAAGGCCACAATGCTAACCACTCCGCAAATGTGCTGCCCGCATTGCTTATGTAAGAAATATAGAAAAGTAATACTTCAATGTTTGATTTATATAGCCCCTTTAACAATGGTTATTGTCACAAAACAGTTTTACAGAATCAAAAGAAAATTAGGGAAATTAGTATGAAATGCCCAAACCCCAGCCACTGGATGCAGCACCGGTCCTGGGAGGGTTGCGTCAAGAGGGGCATCCGGTGTAAAACCTGTGCAAAGTTGTGTTTCAGATCCGATGGTCCATGTGGCGACCCATCGACAGGAGCAGCCAAAAGAAAAAAGTATGAAATGTGTGAGAAAATATGTATAAATTAAAGGGATCAGATTGTCCCTGATGGGCAAGCCGAGGGAAACAGTGGGAAGATGTAGTTTTAAGCCAACGTCAGTGATCACTCTAAGACTGACGTTTTTCTCACACTTGAAGGCTAACGAATGTTGTAATTAAACAAGTCACTAATAATATCTGCTAAGTTAAAAAAATTATTAAAGGAAGAATTAGTGGTTGATGTACTATTATTAGTGCACCACAAATTTTTAAGCTTTAACAGCCAGGAGAGATAACGCACAGCATGCATGAGAGTGGTGTCTAAAGATCTCTGTTTATTCACAGCAAAGAGAACATATTTTACATCTTTGTCTAGATGCATTTTGTGTCACGTATATATCCCTTACATCAAAAGAACAAACTCATTAACATGTTCTCGGGAGAACAAAGAGAAGACATCATATGGAGACCCAGAGACAGACAGATGATAGGAAGCACATTAGCATGTCCCAGGGAGACAAAAGGGTTCCAGCGAGCCATAGAAAGTATGACCAGGAATGAGCAAGTGTGGTGAGGGAGTTGTATTATGGACATGAGACATAAAACAAAGTGAGATATAAGAGACAGAACTTCGCACAACATCAGAAAACCAGAAGAGTTGTTCAGTTTTATTTGAATTACATCAGGTAGTTAATTCTTGTCTTTTCAAAGTTAACATACAGTAGGTGACTTAAACTCTAAACTTAAAGACAGAAACTAGCAAGCTAATTTAGCTAGTCACCATGTAGCCGTTACCATTCTTGCTTCGTTAAATGTTTTATTTTTAAATATATATTTTAGCATACTCTAATGACTACACAATTTCAGACATGTATGCATAAAAATAAACACACATAACACCATGAGCATGGTTTAAATAATAAAAAACATATGATATTTATCATTTTTATTATTCTATTTACATATTTATTATCACTTATGTTTATAAGGGGTGCCAATACATCTTTGTTATTCTAGTCTCAGTAAATCAAATAATGTATTTACTAATAATTCTACAATAATAATACCCTGTAATAATACCCTATGCAGTACCGCAATCGTCCACTAGACCAAGCCACAACTTTACTAAAATAAGTTTACAACTAGCTTAATAATAATACTAATAATAATATACTGAGGTAGTGTGACCACATTGCAATCTCTTCTTCATTCATCATCACTGTATCATGCTCTGGGTCTGGACGACCGGGTGAGAGAATGGAATTTACGCAATCCCTAGCAAGGAACAATGCACCACACAGGTTTCTTCACACCTACAGGTATTTCAGCTACAGGTATTGGAGCTTATCCACCTTTTGGGAAGATAAGGACACAGACAGCTTCTTGAACCCCAGTGTAAAATACTGACTCCCAGAGGGATGATTTGCTGTGATGTTATGTAGTCTAGCATATTGTAGTCCAACTTTTGCAGCCCAATATGGCAGCACAGTGGCTTAGTGGTTATCATTGATGCCTTGAACCTCCAGGTTCTGGGTTTGAGTCCCACACCTCAGGTCTGTGTGCATGGAATTTGCATGTTCTCCCTGTGCTTGGTTGGTTTCCGTCCACAGTCCAAAGACATGCAGATTAGGCTAATTGATGCTCCCAAATTGCCTATTGGTACAATGTCCAGGGTGTATCCCACCTTGTGCCCCAAATCTCCTGGGAAAGGCTCCAAGCCCGTTCGTCCCAGTACAGGATAAAGTGATATACTATAGACGATGAATGAGTGAGTGTGGGATGAGCTATAGGGAGGTCAAACAGCTGATGTGGCATAAACAGAGGCTTCTTTTTTTTAAAACATAAAAAATAAAATAAATGATGGTACTTATTTAAAATCAAACTACAGTAGTGAGCCTTTAAAAATGATGCCGTCTGTTTGAACCTGAACTGGATCTCTAAATGCAGTTACTGTACAGTGACTTACTATGACCACTCGGTGGCAGAAGAGTCTCAGTGTTGGGAAAAAGAGCCTGGGCTTTTATTTCTCATTAAAATCCACTGATCTTCGTAGACGACACATAAAACAAAAAATTCTTGTCATTACCAGTTTTAATTCTCAAGCTACGTTAGATGATTATGATTCAGATAAGCAAAGAATGAAGAGTCGATGGGCATGTGTAATCAAAGGTAGAGCGCTGAATTAGCTCGGTGACAGTGTTGGGTTAAGTGTGTGAGTGAATTGAGGCTTCCATTAGAAATGACAGGTGATGACTCAGTACGGTTTATAAGCTGCACTCATTTCTATCCATAATGATCAAAGAAGTCAGAAGGCTTCGAACTCTTTACATGAAGCATGCTTTGCTGTTTACTCCTGACATATTGCTATATAAATATTACTACTGTCAAGCAACAGACCCTCACTGGCGAAGCCTTTGATGTTCAGGGGTATAGATTGACCTGCACGACTTTATACGGAAATCTTTTATAGTTGTCAGATCATGTGCACGCCATGACTCATCCAGGACGCACAGAAACTCTCCTTTCAAGCACCAGAGCTCGGGCGTCATGATCCTAGCACTCGATAACGCGTTTAGGATTTGGCTAAAGGGCTAATTTGCATTTTGCAGCTTTCAAGAGTAATGCATCACTACAAAGCACAGACCTGTTATAATGATGATCCAACACGACATTACGCAGCTCTACTTTCATGCAAAACACAACAATCTGAGCTTGCAGGCTTTGCCATAAATGATAACAGATGGTAATGTGTTTCACGAATTAAATCTAGCTGTGAATAGATTTCAAATATGCAAGATTTTTTTTTTCCAATTAAAAACGGAAAAATTCTTGACTGTGGCAATTTCCTAATGGTCGAAAAGAAATGTCACTCGGGACACCCTGTGACAGAAAAAGAATCAATATCACATCATTCCATCATTCATTATTTTCTTATAAAGGCTCACTCCCAAATGATTTATTCCTTAAATAATAGATAATGAGCAGAAAACAGCAGGTGTGACAGCCACATCCATTCCGTGCCATGATAGCTAGGAATATAAGAAGTTTGAGAGATACGAAGGACTTTGTGTAACGTGGAAGGTTGAAATCAAGGTGATAGGAGCATTTATTGCCTGTGGCTCCAAAGCGAGAAGAGCGACACTGATTCATTCCAGTAGTGACAGAAAAGCACAGTCTTCCAAAAAGTCTGAGATGTTTTGGTATCAGGAATAAGCATGAGGGCAGACACTAGCGACTGTATACACAGTACTGTATAAATAATAAACAGTTATAAATTGATTTCGTACCATCGAGATCACATTACCCGCCCCTTTACATCCTCTCAAAAAAAAGCAAAAAAAGAAAATATAATATGTGTAACTTCTTCATTTCTTTGTTTCAATACTAACAACAAACACTATTTTTTAATAGTCCCCAGTATAGGCCTCTTCCAAACGGTTGAGATGGATCTTCATGGTAAAATGATCAATCTACACTGCCTGGCTATTTGTTTTGATAAGCTTAGGTAATGTCACAACATTCATTTCTGTCCAGAGTCACAATAATTTCTCTCCAACATCCAAGTCCCGGACTCTGTGGTGAACCACAATTTTACATTTTGAACCCGATGAATCCTGGCATCGTCATCATCATCATCATCATCATGGAATATGCCCATGCCTTTAGGGGAAAAAAAAATCTGGTCATTTAATAAATTCAGGTCATCAGCTGACCTTGTTTTTTCAGCTGATAATGTTGCTGAACCTAGACCTGACCAACAGAAGCCACCCCAGACCATAAGACTTCCCCCACAGGCTTGTACAGTAGGCATTAAGCATGATGGGTGCATCACTTCATCTACCTCTCTTCTTACCCTGATCACTCTGGAACAGGGTAAATATGGCATCATCAGACCATATGACCTTTTTCCATTCCTCCACAGTATATTTTTAATGCTCCTCAGCAAATTGAAGCCTTCTCAATTGAAGTCTCACAATTGAAAAATTTTCTCCAATTAGTCTCACTGATAAGTGGTTTTCTTAAGGCTACACAGCTGTTTAGTCCCAGTCCCTTGAGTTTTCTTTGTATTGCCTTGTGGAAATGCTCTTACTTTAACTTAGCCAAGAGTTCTACTGTTTATTTTTATTTATTTTTTATGATTTGATTTTACTGAGCATTTAAAAGATCTCCCCATCAGGAGATGCTAGAACATGAGGGTTCATGACAAATATTTAGGTTTTAATAATGTGATTTACAGTTCTTAACCTAATTTCAGCAATCTCCTTAGTTGTTTGCTTTGCTTGATGCAGGACAATAATCTGACCCTTCTGAAACAGAGTAACATCTTTACCATAATCACATGATTTATCTTCTGTCATGGTTATTGGTTAAGAAGGTACTCACTACATCAATCAAGGATAATAAACTTGTGTTCAACTGAACCTTGGAGTATAACAGAGTGCCAATCTCACACACACTACGGGCAATTCGGGAATGCCAATTTGCCTAATCTGCATGCCTTCTGACTGTCGGAGGAAACTGGAGTACACGGAGGAAACCCACCAAGCACAGGGAGGACATGCAAACTCCCTGCACACCAGTGGCGATTTCTTTAAGACTGCAAGGGAAGCTCAGCTTCCCCTATAATGTCACAAAATTAATGGTCAAATTA
>JAOVVB010245006.1:0-21311 GCA_028570985.1 Heterobranchus longifilis | reverse complement strand
CCGACCAGGAGAATTCACGGGTGCGCCCCCCCCCCCCCACCCCCCAAGTTGGAACAACTCAGAAAGTTGAGGATTTCTTTTTTTTGTCTTTATTTTAAATCAGTAAACAATTAAACAAATAAACAGAATTTTACATTTAAATGTATACATATGTAATTCTATATAAACACACATGGCAGAAAAAACAGCAGAAGAAAGAAGTATTTGCTGTGGTTTATTTATAATTTTGAATGTGTGAATACTATCATTTATAATTTGAAAAATGAATAAATCCTACATTAATAAATTATTTTTACACAGGTGATTGGGTTGAATTTTTGACCTTATGCTGCATTCAGGTGCTCCTCTTATGGTCCCAGTTTTCAAGTTGGGAAGTCAGAATGTAGAAAAAAACATGGACGCCACATTATTGTCCATCATATTTTACATGAATTATGGGATTCCGCGGATCCTTAAAAATGCATTAATGTAAGGGGCTTAATTATGTAATAAGGGCTTAATTGGTATTAAAATATCTTAAAATCAACCTTTCAAAAGTCTTAAAAATGCTAAGACATGGGAAGTAGGATTTTATGAATTCTTTTTTGTAAAATCTCAAAATAATCAGTAACATGTATTTTTCTTTAAATAATTTCTTTGTGCGTAAAGAGCAGCAGCCACGGACACCTCTGTTCTGCTCTCTGCTATATTCACATTAGTGAATTAAATCAATATCTTCCTCATTAATTATGTATTATTTCACCGTCAGCTATTAACCAGAATGTTAATTAACAGCAGGGACGCAGATATAACTGCAATCTGTGCATCACGTCCTTTAAATAGCAGGAAAATACTCCGCCACAGACTTCAGACCAGGTTTTTGTTGGTCAATGGTGCAGACGCTTTCTGCTACCTCAAGATAAAAACACACCGACACTGCGCCTGACCACACCTCATTTTATGACCGACACACCCATGGGCGCTCAGAGGAGCGCATGTACGCCAGGTGTAAGATAGAGCCCTAAATGTTGTACTTACAGGAAGTACTTTTGCAGTATTTTTGTGGTGCAGTGATTACTTTGCAGAAAAAGCCCCATGTGCAAAAAAAAAATCACTGAGATTTTTGCCCTCCTCCCATCCAATCTTGTAATTACTTTCCTTTGTCAGTGCATGAATTCCTTTGAAAAATAATAAAGGGAGCCGTTCTGAAGTGTCATGACTCATGATGAGCTGACTTGTGAGGTGAGCATGTTAATAAAACGAGGAGGAGCAGCATTAGAAGTCAAACAGAAACACACGGATTGACTCACTTACTCTTGCAACGTTATAATTCCTCAGATTTTCATGACATCAAACCCTGTTTTTAATATGATTCATGGTGGGATTTTTTTTTTCCAGCAGTAGACATTCAGTGTATTTTCATCAGTAATTACCTCATCAACACTTTTGATTAAAACAAGAGATTCACCAATATTAACCTCACTGTTTCCTGTCCCCTCTCCGACAGAGCTGCGTTACGTAACTACTGCTGCTGCTTTACATTGAAAACATAAAACAGAGTGGCTTTTATTGTGACAGGTGTATTTGCCATCAAGGTTAGCACTAACTGCGGTTGTTCGTCACAAAATCAGTCATTTTCAGCATTTTTTTTGTAAAGCTGTCATCACAGTTTTTTCGAGAAATGGAAAAATAAGCAGCAGCCACAGTGAGGAGATCAGTCTGCGTTTATGCCGTAGAGTCGGTGTAGATGTGTATCCTACGTCGTAGCCTGACCTCGAACGTCAAATCCAGACGTCAGCTAAGTCTAAAAATAACAGATAAGCGATGTTATCACACACAGAATGTGAACCCCGGTCTCCCAGGTGAAAGTTGCTGCATGGGGACATGGAGTGCACGTCTGATCACAACCAAATAAAGTGTCAATCAAATGTTACTTTCTTAAAAAAACAAAAACAAGCACACAGCGTCAGTTTCTGACGACCATTTTCGGCCGTCTGGCTGACCAAAACAAGCATGCACGAATTATGTTTATTTCAAATTGTTTCGTTTTCGAACAAGTCAGAGGCTTGTGTGGTGAAATTCTTTCTGTGCATGCGGGGAAATCCTTTAACAAAAGGAAAGTCACCAGCGGTGTTGATGTCCGGAAAAGCCTTCTGCCAATTACAGCGGATGGAAAGACATTTTGTTTTTTTCGGAAGGCCTGGTCTAAGCACTCTCAGCACTCAACGCTTCCTTCTAATTGCTTTGGTGAGCTGGTACTTCTAAGTAAGTGATTGCTGTAGGTGTTAATTTTCTGTAGTTTTCTGCCTCCCTTAAAATGCCATTGACGTCATTGACCAACGGCTAGCCTCAACTATTTCTCCCAGAGCCTTTTTAGTCAGACACAAATTAACCGTGCACACATGCACAATCACGCACATATACAGCACAGAGCGAGAGAAAGCAAAGTGAGTGGGCTGATTGCAGTTATTGAACACAATGACAAGATGAATGACAGCACTTCAACAGCTCGAGCAGAAACAGACGTCATTGAGCGCTGATGGTGAAAAGAGACGGAGAGGGTGAAAGACAAAGACAGTGAAACAAAATGAAAAAAAAAAATTTAATCCTCAAACGCAGAGGGGGATTCAAACACTACACTGTGAAATGTATACCGACAGGTGATCAATGAAACTGATGCCAGGAGTGTAGATCAAGAGATTTTGTTAGTTTTTTTTACACCCTCTCTGGTCTCCAGACACCACCTGTCTGCACACCAACCCCACAAATCAGAGAGATACTGAACAGAAAGAGCAAAATATGTAGAAATCTGTGCAATGTGTGCAGACAAATCAGATGCCATTCTCACAAGAGAATAAAAAAATTTTTTTACCATCTTGGTGAATGCTTCTCTGCACAATAAATGCCTGAAACACAGACTGACTCACAGTGTACAATAAATCATATTTCAATACTTTTTTGCAAAGCCATATACTCTCTGAAAAAGTGCTGCTGTTTCATCTGGAAATGGATATACTATGTGCAACTGCGTCAAGCATTTTCTCATCTTTGCAAGAAAACCTCACTGACTTTCACAGATCTGAGGGAGTGTCCAAATGATGGAGACACTCTCCAGAGGCAGAGGATGTGTACGTATGTGTGCTTGGCTCTCTGCCAGATTATGTAATGATCATATACTCAAAGAAACAGATCAATTTTCAGGTACCTCTGCAACAAGAGGGCAACAGCTGACGCGAGAATCACAAAAGGTTTTCCATTTTGTCAAATCGCTGTCGTCTCTGCTATGGCTCGGAGCAGTTTTTGTTTGCCGTGTGATCCTTTTCCTGCAGGAAAAGCAGAAACAGATTCTGTGTTTCAACTTGTGTACTTCAGACAGAGGTTTTATCAGAGCTTTTGTTTTTGTTTTGTTTTTTACAGCCTGTCTGCTGTGGCTGGAAACTGGGTTGATGAGAGCAGCTGCTATCAGTGTGTGAATGTTGACTTGTGTTGTACAGCACTCTGGGTGGTCACTAAGACTAGAAACAGGGTATATAAATGCAGTGCATTTACTTTGAAATGATTTAATTTGGAGCATTAATAAATCAATAGATGAACAGACGAGCAACTGTGGTACTCCAGGTGGAAGATAAGCTTTTAAGATAAGTTCTCCATTTATGTTGCATCAACCCTCTGCTTCCTTCAAAAACATTCATTCGGCTTATTATCCTCAGATTCACTTTAAAATCCTCTGTTGGGTTCAGATTTCCCTAAATAACCATGACATCGAGTTTTACAACACTGATGCTAAGTTAGCATGTGTGCTCTGCAAATCAGAGTGCTGTAAACCACGGACGCACCACTGTAGCTTCTGTATGAGACGCACTGCAGTCATGCTTAAAACACGGAACGTGAGGCGTCATGGTTTAAAAGACACAAAGATGCACAAGTTTGTGTCCCGTTTGAAAATAAAAGTTAATGTTGTTATTAAACTGAGTTAGTCACATGACGTCCAACACGGCCTACGTCACAGCGTCACTGCATTTGTTGTTGTTACCATGGTTACAGCTGTTTTTGTAAGTAGGGATTTTAATGCAATCTCAGTGTTTTTTTGGTTTTTTTTACTAAACATACCGAAGTGTTTTTGTTGCCTAAACTTACAGAAGTAAGATATACTTTATTGAGGAAATGTACATGTTACAGCAGCACAAGTTTAGAAAAGACAAAACACAGGAGAAAATATGACTGAGTAACAAAACAATGACAATGACAACAGACGGAGAAAGTGTTAAAAAGTGACACTGAAATTCATTTTGCATCCATTAGGCAGTTCCACTGAGAAAGTTACACAAACAGTTACACACGGGACAGGCGCACACATAAAAAACACCTCAAACAAAAACAGGAATGACGAGAACATCACATATTATCACCGATGTTGGGACAGCCTGCGTTTAAATGGAGGGACTCGACATCGCCTGTTGGAGGGCAGAAGTTGTTTTTCTTCGTTTAAAACATGCGAGGAGTCACATGTTTGAGCTGTAAGTTGTACGTGTTTGCTATGAATAGATTGTGATTGCATGTCTAAACATGGCACACAAATGCTCCTAACAAAAGATCCTGTATTTAAAGGTGATTTTTCTTTCTTTATGAAGATGATTGTCCTCCTTGTCCTCCATTGCAAGAATATAAAATGTCCTTTATCTATAAACGTTTGATGTGCAGAAGCATATGACTTAGTCATAAGAACCTGGTGACTAAGGATGCTACTGCAGAGAAGAAGAGCCTCACACAGCTCTAATGACGCACATAACCTTGGAAAAAAACGGTATGCTCTGTGATGCAGAAAGACAGGTGAACAGCAGGAATGTGAAACCCATGCTCTGCTGGATTACTGAAGCTTTTTCAGTTTTCTTCCGTGCAGGAGAACAGAATCATGGTCTGCATGTCAAGTGATGTGTAGTGATTTGAAAGTTTCTGCTGGAACAGATTCAGATACTACACGGATTCTGTTCATATTTATGTGAAACAGCAAGTTAAGAGTACTGCGGGGGGAAAAAAGAAATGCTTGTTTATGGTTATGTATTATGATAAATCACTGAATGACACAAATCCTCAGACTGCCTTGGGCCAGGTCAGGGAGAAACAGATCTTCTGCGTCACTGAGTGAGCACTAACAACTCTGATATGCTGAATGGTCGCCTACGCCTCTGCATGCTACACCCTCTCACAAGCACATGCATGTGCAAAGAAACACAGACACGCGTGCTCTGTTTGACACTGCCTGAAGAAAATGACTCTCTTTTAAAAAAAAAAAAAAAATGTTTTCTGCGTATTCTTCGTCACGATGTGCAGGGAGCTCCTCTGTGCTGGAACTTCACCATTAAACATGTTGTCACGGTAACCGAGTCCGACATATGGAGGAACCCTGAGCTTGTGATAGCCCTGTTGCTGTGGCGATGTCTTTCCTCGGAATAAATTAAATCAATTTTGACAGGAAGAGTGTGAGCTCTTGAAGACAGCAGGGCGTTCAAACGAATAATTAATAACATAAGATAGATAATTTCTACAAACACAGAATGTCACTTCAAACACATTAATGATAGATGTCAATGCAAGTCAAAGGGGATAACCATGCAAAACGGATAATTGATTGTTTTGATAATTATACTGCTGACTAGAATAAAAATCCTTTATTGTCACTGCAATGTGCAACGAAATTAAGTAGCAACCCCGACTGTGCATTCACACAAAGTAGAGGAAATTAAGATATGTTATGAATGAAAAATATACAGCCTACATATGCATTTGCTGTGACCTATGAAAACAGGCAGGTAGCTGAGATATTGCACTTAATAATCCCAATTTGATTTCATATTGCAGATGGCACAAGCAGTGGTGTTTCTAAGGGGGGCCAGGGCCACCCCAGTAAGGGACCACGAAAACCGACATTACTGTCTTTAAGAGGCTGCAGCGGACTCCGTTATAAATCGAGACTGCAAATATTATATGAAACTTTAAGGAAAAGATTTAAGGAACCCAGTGGCACCAACTATGTGCTGCTAGCTTGTCGGGATAAATAAATAGAAAGTGCTAAATCTTGGCGAGGGAGAAACAGACCATTTGAAAAGGGGTCCCTTGACCTTTGACCTCAAGATATCTGAATGAAAATGAGTACCCACAAGTCTCCCCTTTACAGACAGACCCATGATTATGTGAATCCTTTGCAGTTTAGGGCAAAAACATGTCGTTTTCCTCATGTAGTACAAATGTGTTAATTTTGCCTATTTCTGCATACTGGGGTCCATAAACAGTCTTGAATTACATAAACTGGGTATGACTGAAACGACGAGACTCTTACAGATTCAATGAGCTCAATTATATTAATGTGCAATGATGTTAGTCCCTTTTCATTGTAAACAATAAGGCAGAAAAATGCACCTACTGTGTGGTGGGTCTGATAATAGATGTGAGTAGGGGAGACGGAAATGTTAAATTAATGTTATTCTGACTTCATGCCACCCCTGCATAAATCAATGTCCCACTGACTGGCCACCCCCGTCAAAAAAGTCTGGAAACACCTGTGGGTACAACTGCTGCACACATTATGCCACTTGTATCCCTTTCACTTTAACTGACTATTTCTTCGGTGGCACTTTGCAAATAATAATGTTGCAGGATCATTTTTTTTTTTTTATGACTTACAAGATCAACGGGAGGTCTTGCATCAAAAAGGCACAAAATGTGGTCTAAAGAGGGAAATGAGACCCCCTTTAACTGAAATGTCAGAATAAGAAATGGGATTGCAAAATGGATGCAGTCAAAACGGAAGCTATTGGATTGAGAAACTCAGACAAACAGTACAGAGGGTCTCTGTGGTATTGTAATTACAACAGCTACAATGGCCATCGGTGTCTGGTGGAGCCGCAGCTTCCGGCGGCAGCTCAAAACAGAATACTAATGCTGCAATTAGTGTAACCCAGCAACAGGAAGTTGGCTGCCCTTGAGGGGAGAAGAGAGAACGGAGCTGAATACATCGCTGTGATACTGACCGGCTCTAGTGGCTGCTGTCAGGTGGCCGCTGCTCCCGGCTTTAGACCCGGCAGGAACGGCGGGGCACCGCGGGGCTGCGCACTGACTGCAGGTCAAGGTCAAGTGACGCAGGATCATTACAGGTTATCCCCAGGACAATCAAGAGAAAAGCCACTTCCGAATTCTTCACATTTGTTGAAATGCTGCAGGTTCTGACCCTGCCTGTGCATTCAGAATATGTAAAACAAGAAAAGTTGCAAAACCAGGCTGAGTAGTCTCTTCCTTTGCAGACTGAGGCAAGTTGCATACAATGAGGCGACGCATTCTCATAAACCGTTCGTATAATATGATCCGAAAAGTATTGCACAGCAGTTCCTAAATATCATACGTATGTGAACGTACATATGTGTCCCATTTTAAATACATGTTCTTGTCGTGTGATAGACATGTCATTAACGTTGTGATTAACATGAAATGGGAATAATTCAGCAGGTTTAGACAACAATAATAACACTTTGTTAGGTTTAGGCAACAAAATGACCTGGTATGGTTAGTAAAAAAACCACTGGGGTTGCAATAAAATTGCATTAAAATCCCCACTTTCCAGTTTGAACACACCTGTCGCGTGACACGTCATTAACTTTGCGATTAACTTTGTAAAACGGGAATAATTCGGTAGGTTTAGGCTACAAATATACTTGGTATGGTTAATAAAAAAAACACGGGGATTGGCATTAAAATCCCTATTTCCGTGTTCCGTTTTAAATACATGTGACGGTCGCGTGATACACACGGACTTGAACTTTGGTCTTCTGGGTGAAAGAAAGAAAGTAATTAAGTAAAAGTAAGTAAAAGTAAGTAAAGCTTTATTTATATAGCACTTTTTAAAACACAGTTACAAAGTGCTTCACATAGACACAAGAATATATATATATATACAATATACACACAGACATACATGCATACATGCACACACGCTTATGCAGATGCATACATACATACATGCCTGCATGCATATGCACGCATGCACACACGCAGGCAAAAGTCCTGAGACACGATGCAAACGATGAACTAATGAACGTTGACTTTAATCTGCTAACTTTGAGCGAGCTCTTGTGAAGTGTGGTTACACTGGTTTTATAGTATATGTAGTAAACTTTGTGGTCTCCGGTGGTATATAAGACCATTAGCACCAACTATCCACACAACAGCCTCAAGTTATCAGACGGCCGTCTGCTAATTGAACTTAATGGAACCATTTGTGACTCTGCAAAGTGCATCAATTCAGCCTGCGTGTCCCCTCTCTCACATCTCAAGTGCAGTTAGTCCACACATGTCCTGCATTCTGATGAAGCCGTCGCCATGGCAACTCGTCCTCGAGCGGCAACTTGTTCAATACAACACACTTTGAGCATTGCACAGCACTTTCACTTAAGTGCAGCTTTCTGATTGACTCGTTTATTGCAGAGGCCTTGCACCCATTATCCCCGTGTTGATAGACAATAAAATGATAGACACAGAGTCTGCTTTCAGCGGTTTGTGTACGCTGCAGGTTTTTCTTTTTCTGAATGAGCTGACAGTGCTGAGATGTCTGCACCTCCATTCATGTTTCGTGTCTTGGCTGATGGAAAGGAGGAGGACTAAGAAAAGGGAGGTTTACTAGTTGTCATGCTTCACACTACCAACGCACTTCTTGTTGCATTTTAATTTTATTTTTGCCTTTCAATGGAATGACAGTAAACAAGCTTATTAGCATAATGTTATGCATTGAATTAAACTGCAGGAGGAGGAGAATATGAATGTGATTTGACAGAACGTGGTTGCACTGTACAAGAACCGCAGCTCAGCGTGACAACGCTCGGACAATCATGACCTTTTTTTAAACAAATATACCTTTACAATCACGGGTTACCTGCTGTTTCGTTTAAAAAGGTGTGATTAAATGTTGAAGTCATTTTTAGATTGAATTGTGCAGAATTGTACTGCATTCACTTGAGATAAAAAAAATAAAAAAAAGCCCAGCTTTTCTGAATTAACGAGATGATTATCTCAGAATTATGGGAAAAGTTTTCATGGGAAAAAAAATAAAAAAATAAATGTTGCATGAAAATGTATCCCATAATTCTGAGATAATTATGTTGCTAAAGATTAAATGGATGCAATGCGCTTCCGGAGAATTTAAAAGTGAGAATAAAAAGGGATTTGTGAATGATGCAATGACAGTAAAGCTCCAGAATTTAGTGACGATGGAAACGATCCTTTTGCTTTTATATTTATTTTCAGTAAAGAAAGATCTCTTTAATCTGGCTTTTAATTTGAAGTAATAGCTTTAGTTTTTAAAGTTTTAATCATTGGTTTATACACAATTTTAACCCTGGTTTTTATTTTTATTTGCATTTTTTTTTAACCCTAGTTTTTATTTATTAATTAACATGTTTGTCCTACTGTTTTTCTGTTTGTTTGTCTTTTGTTTGTGTTGTTTTAATCTTGCTCTGTGAAGCACTTTGCGCTGCATGTTTGTATAAAGGTCAATTATTGCATATTGCTAAGTTTTTGTATTGATACGTATTTTTTTGCACCTTATCTTTGTTTTTTTGATTTCACTAAGCTGTTGTAACGGTGGAATTTCCCGCTGGGATTAATAAACCGGAGAAAGTGTTGTGAAGTCTGAGTGCTGACGTGCGTTTCCTGCTGAGGACTAATGAGGGGTGAAAAAGAAAAAGCTATTTGACATTGGCCATGCATGATTACAGTCGACAAAACTGATTTGACAAAATTGCACCACAAGAGCAACTAGGTCGGACAAATTGCCCCTTAAAGGAGGGACAGAAAAATGTGTACGCAAATCAAGTGAGCAGGAAAAGTCTCCCCAAAAATAACCTGAAACTCTCATTAGCTGATGCTTTCTGTGCAAAACTATAGTCGCACACAGACTCACGGCAGAAAAGTTTTTACAAGGTAATTTTAGTAGCTACTTCATGATTAGCCTTCAAAATTAATCTTGAATAGATGCCGTCATTATGTCAGTTTTGCGGCTGATTTTGTTGTAAAGTGGGTGGTAAAACAAAAACATCTATTGTATTTTAGTGGGCTGAGCTGTCAAATGCTTTTACCGGTCCTTGAAAGTAAACATCACTGACAATTCTGCAAATATCTAAATAAATACAACTTTTATTGGAAGTCAGTAGGGCTGCACAATATATAATTTTTTCATTGTCATCACAATATCAACTTTTGCAATAAACACATCGTTAGTTTAAAGAAAGTATTGGTAGAAAACTGCTCTTTAAAATGTAACTATCTTTCTTTTTTTCCCTTTTTTTTTAAATGGTGCTTTTTGAGTTCAGTTCAATTTGTTGTATAGAAATATCAGAAATAACTTCCTTCCTGCAGAAAGCAGCAGAAAGGCAGAACTGATATGATATGTTTATTTATCGCAAGTAATATCGTTATCGCAATATTCAATAACGCTATTGCATATCGCATATTTTCTTCATATCGTGCAGCCCTATAAGTCAGTATAACTTAATTTATGTAGCACTTTTCAAAACCAGAAAATATGATACAAATAGTAAATCAAAGACAAGCTAAATGTAAAGAATAAGAAGATGGAAAATGCCTTTGAGAATAAATCTTGAGATTAAATGTAATTTAACAGGATTTGCTGATCCAGGACAGAAAAGGTTTGGTAATCACGAGTCTTGAACTTTAAGCGAGGCACAAACAGGAAACCTGATGACCTGAGAGACCTGAGAGACCTGAGAGACCTGAGAGACCTGAGAGACCTGATGACCTGAGAGACCTGATGACCTGAGAGCCCTATAGTGGAATCTGTAACTCTCTGATGTATGTTGGACCCAAATTGTGGCTCAAAAGGTGGCTGTTTGCTGATTGCTCGGCCTCCGGTATTACTGCTTGCAGCTTTCTCGAAAAAAACGCTCATCCAGCAAGTCCCACTGGATACTGGACTTCGCTGGGTCCTCGGTAATTCTCCCGCCAAGTGTGAAGTCGATCGGATGAACGGCTGCCGAGAAAACTGAAGGACAGTCAGACAGAGGAAGCCAGGAAAGTGAAACCAGCACCGGGATGATAAAATCTGTGCAGCAGAATTCTGAATAACTGCAAATGTGAGACAAAACACTAAAGACTGTACATTTTATTTTTCTCACAAAACGTAGTGATGCAAGTAATTCTTTTCTTTCCCAACAGTACTATTTCCAACCACAGCGGGCTCCGTTTTAGATCACAGCTTCCTATAAATACACGTCTTGAAAATGAGCCACTGGTCGCAGCCCACCAGCGATTATCGTTAATGTTTGGGAATAGATTTAAGGAACTATTTTTAGTTGACGTAACTAATAATTTACCCACGCGGGGAACCATTTTGATCACAATGCCTCTGCCAAGATGTTTCTGCCTGAACAGTGCACGCCTCTGCTGAGTACACCATTCATGGTTTGTATGGGACCATTAGGAGCTTGCCAGAAATAAAAAAAAACGAACAAAAGGCAGAGCCACCTGTGGCACATGCATCAATGGTAGGCCCTTTGTGGAGACGTGGCACGGGGTCATCATGCCTGTGATACAACGACCCACCCCGAGAAGAGAGAGGAGACAAATACTATTTCTGTGACTTCATGGGCAATTTAGCTTCCCATCATCCATTCTCAGCACCAGCGAGGGATGTCTTTAACCAAAGAGCGTGCAATTGACCTTGGCTCATTTGTACTTTTTCCCCTTCCTGCAGAGAGCACTGACATACAGAGCCAGAGAGGACTGAGTCATTCCTATTATCTGATGGCTTATAGTTAAAGAAAACGGACAGAAAATACCTGCGTCGAGTCGACAGGTGAGTCATCAGACGACAGGTGAAACCAGAACAAATGACATGCAGAGCCAGAGGAGGATCAGTGCACAGGCTGACGAGGCTGCAGCCGAGGGGCCTCCCAAACTAGTTTTTAAATGATTCAAATATGCTTCAGACTACCGGCCATGGATGTGTAATAAAACCTGGATACAGCGTTTGAGGCAGAGCTCCGTTTATTCCTATGAAAGTCAAAAACGCTCAACTGCCGCCTATAAAAATCCCCGGATGAATGACGGCGCTACCTCTGCGTTGTGTGGCCCACAGAGACTTAGTGTGGCGCACTACAGACTTCCACCGACGGAGCCGGCTACATCCGGTTTACCGCTCTGGCTAACTTCAATGGGGATTAAATAATTAAATAATTAAATATTGCGGCTCTTCTAGACTTTCCAAATGTTATCAAACTGAATGGATCTAATCCTGATATACGAGTCATTTTGCAGGGGTTGTGACGCCGGGAAAAAAAGAACCTCCACCGATTTATAGACGTGTCTTTCATGGGATGGGAAAGATGGGAAGTCTATGGGAAAAAAGTATTTTTGGGCTCCACACAGGGTTCAAAATTAAGTTTTTTGTCCACCTGCCACTGTGGCTGTGAAGTAAATCTAGTAGCCACTTTTTACCAGCATTTAGCTGGTGTTAATTTCTAACCCTGGCTCCATGGCATCACGTGACGGCCGCCATTGTTGGAATACCACCGTATTGGGCACATCCTGGAGGCCTGCTATTGGCCCATAAGAAACTTTTCTTTTAAATCAGCAGCTGATTGGGCAGATGTGGAGGTCAATTTAGTTTTGAAACAATGCGTCACTGTTACTGGACAGCAGCAGCAAAAAGTGTCAGAAAGAAAATATGATGAACAGCTGAAAGAACACCGAGATCTACTAAAGAAAATCGCTGAGTTGACAACAAAACAAGATGTTGTAGCTGTTGGTTTCGAAAACTAAAAGCTATTGTCAGCCTACAGATTTGTGTGGGTGTTTCTTTTTCTGTAACATTGCTGTTTACAGTAAAGTCTGTCTCAATGTGTGTATGAATGAATAGAAAGCCTTTATTGTCACTGAATGCCAGTACGCCCTGAGTGTGTGTGTGTGTGTGTGTGTGTGGGCCGTGTAATATTCCAACAATAAATTATACTTCTTTTCTGGTAAAGTACTGGGTTTTTTCCATTGGTACTTTGGGCCGCGCAGAGACAAACTGAGCTGATTCGCTTATTTTTGGAGTCGGACAAAAACGAAGCCCGGCCTCCAAACAGCGTCGACCCCCCGTCCTCTGATTTTACTGTTTCATGTCGGTAGAAGTTGTGTTAAGTTACTGCCGATGAAAACACATTTCCTGACTTTGCTGCTTCACAATAAAAGCTTTTGAATAACAAATAACGGGGGACTTTTATTGTGACGAATTTAAAGGAAATTAAATGTTTTATACTGATTTACAGCTGATCCTTTGAACACTCAGCCTTCTAAATAACAGCAGCAGACGTCCCGATGTATATATTCGTGTCACGAGGCCTACACGGAGCTACCATAAAGCCACACCACTGAAGGCACACCTTTAAGCAGGTAGCCCTGTTGTCATGGAAATGCAAATCCCTGACGCGCTGGATTGACGTGCAGAGCTACGCCACGCCGCACCGCGCCGGTCCACGTGTGTGGAAAAGTGGCCTCAAACAAAGAGGAGCCTATAGGGGCCCCACCGCCCCTGTGCAGACCTGTCATTATATGTGCAGATACTGTATTCACTGCATGTATAATAAAGGTATGGATGTGATGCATCTTTACTTTTAAGTGTCCTCCCTCCCTCCCTCCCTCCCTCTCTATCAGGAAATCTGTTTATGGAGCTCCTGCAGATAGGAAACCTGTTTCCATGGGGACGGCTGTCTTTCAGGCTGGCTAGACATGAGTACGTATAAGACAGTCATGCAGCTCGAAAAGAAAAGTTTTTCACTTTGATGTACTTGGCTACTGACGCAAGATGAATTGCTGAGGGTAATCTTTCGATTTCTTTTACTCCAATTAAATCAAAAGTCTAAACTGAAGAACTGCAGGAGGACTGCAGAGTGCACGAGGTTAAGAGATGCTCTAAAATATGATAAGATGAGTCAGAACTTTATTAATCCCGAAAGGAAGTCCATGTTCCAGAGATTGCTCACAAATGACAACAATATGCATAAAGAATATACATACATGCATGAGAAGAATAAAAAGGAGTAATGTTAAAACCGGTGCCAAACATTAGTAAGTAAGTTTAAAAAAAGAGTAATATTGTGCATGGTATTGAAAATAGTGGCAGTGATATTGAAAAAGCAACAGGAGTAGATTTCGAGGGGGATGCAGGGGACACGTGCGGGAAAAAAAGTAGCTAGAGGACTTTTATTTTGAAGAAATTAACCCTTTGAACTCTGCAATAGAAATGGTGCCTACATCTGTATTTTGGCTTATTGTGATGTCATTTCTTGGAGTATCTTTAAATGCTTCATATCCCTAAAAATCTGTACAACCTCAGCTAATAGCTTATGAAGCATCATAATTAATATTTCTAAATCACACATTTATGCATAAAAATTCACCAGAATGTATGAAATTAAGTGTTTATTGCTCATGAATTATTGCACATGAACATCCATTTAAGACTAAGCAATATGTTTTTTCTTTGAAAGTAAGAGTGGGTAAGCATCCATTCTCGAGAGACAACTTAGGGTTTGTGCTCGCACACGTATAATATATTAGTTAAAGCAATACTGCATTCTGCACAGGCAGAGAGGACACAGCTTACCGAGGTTATTGCACCTTTCAGAGTGCAGAAGAAATGTTTGCTGTCACTAGAAGTCAACTTTCATTCCTCTGTGGACAGGAAATGTTGTGCACTGGATGCATTTACATTTTCAGATGTTGTAAGTATGGACATAAAGCTGTTTAAATGTGATCACACTGGAGGTTTGTGCAGGAAATCATCACAGGGTCATTAGGTTTTAGTGTAAAAGTGAATGCATACTGCCACCCAGTGTAAGCAACAGGTTTGTGTAAAAGTGTATGACTCATAAGTATCTGTGCTTGTAAAATGACACTTTTACATCATTATGAATTTGGTTGCATATTATTTAATTTTACGTCAGTGTGCATGCATGTTTACACTATTACAGCACCATATACTGTATATATATATAAAGATGTTAAATAATACAGTGAGTCATTAAGGCAGCAGGATATTCTGTTAATGGCCCCAAACAGTGAAGGAGCTCCACTCGTCATTAGGGCGTAATTAAGGGTTTAAACAAACTCTGCATGCTCTTTAACAGAGTCAAAACCGGAGTTGCAATCCTCCTCCTCAGCCTGTGACTTTTTCCATGCCGGTGACTCACTAATTGCAGACAACTATCATGAATTACACCGAGGGGGCACAAGGGCTTCACAATCTATTCAGCACAATACAGATGGAAGCACAAAGTGACAGTATTCAACAACAGATAACGGCTTTCTTTTATTTGTTGTGACGTATGCTATTTCAAAAAGGGCAAATGTCAAAACAACAATAAAGCAACAACATTCCAGATATCCTCTCAGGATTTGTCATTGCGGTTTCAAAAATTTCATTTTGATTTAAATCATGAGTAATAGAGCTTTGGTTTTGCACAAGGTCACGAGAAAGATGGACAAACCGGATGAAATTCAATTTACTGCGTGGCGTTGTCGTCCGAGGCTGCAGCCCCGAATGTTTTAGGAATAGCCTCAGATCTCAATAAATAAATAATAGTAAAAATCAAGAACAGAGTTATCCAGCGCAGTGTTTAAATTTACTTTTTAAATTTAATGCATGGAAAATATTGGAGCAAACAACGAGTTTGGCATTGTGGCTTCCTCAGGTTCGCTTTTTTCTTTTTTTTTTTCTTTTTAAATGGCTGTATATAAATGGCTATTATGTGGACTAACATTATCACATAGTAATACAATTAGGCTCATTGAATCCACAAGAGTCTCATCTTTCCAGTCATACCCAATTTATTTAATTCCAAGACTGTTTATGGTGTGCAGAAATATTCAAACACACTATGAGGAAAACATCTAACTGCAATTATTTTGACTGATATTGCGATATGATTGCAATGCGATATTGTAGGAAATGATCATTTTTGCATCATTATTCTCATTTTCATTGAAAAATATATTAAAATGATCTGTAGAATACAATTTGTAGGCCAGGACATCTCTGCAGCACCATGCATAACACTTCACTCACAATGGTATTTTGATATATTTTGCTTTTAACAAATATTGCAACCCAGCGATTTTGATAAAATTTCGATTAATTGTGCAGCCCTAAAACACACCATTTTAGAAACTGCAGTTTTTTCCCCCTTGAATTGCATGAGATTATCATTCAGATATCCTGAGGTCAGAGGTCAAAGCACCCCTTTAAAAACGTCCACAGTTTTTCCCTCGTCAAACTTTTACTTAACTTTGGAGCGTTATTTATGGTAGGTACCAATGGATTCATGTGATGTGTCATCCATTCACAAAATAAATCTTGGCACACACTTGGCTTCATAGTAACTAAATCTCTCAGTGCATACTTTTCTTGTCATGCCTACGCCAGAGGTGAGCTGTGTACAGGGAGCCCTGAACAAACAGACCTTCAACTCTGACCAAAGCGACGAACAACCCCTGAGCATATCATTTACGACACACAGTAAACACACAGATCTCTGTCATAAAGCATCATCTGCCAAAGGAAAAGCCAAAGCTTCTGCGTAAGCAGACCTGACTTGTTTCATATTTTATGAGTCGGGTAGCAAACCTGAGGTGTAGAGAGCGGAGAGGCCTTGGAAAAAATAACAAGTAGAGAACCTAGTTTTTATCAGATGGAGGTTTAAATCATGCCCATATAGTAATCTGGCTTCCTTATAGCTTAAGACACCTAATATTATAGGAAAATGTATGCACATCATATGTGTTTTCCGCTGTGTTTTCCACTCCGTGTTCTGTTTTAAATGTGATACACACTTGTTATGGTAGTAAAAACACTGGGACTGCATTAAAATCCCTGCTTCCGTGTTATAAATACATCTGTCACACACAAAAACACAACAAATACTGGACGCAGTTATGTCGTGACGTCAGACGTCACATGACTAACAAAGGGAGTTTAAAAATAAAAACTTTGACTTTTATTTTCAAGTCAAGTTTATTTGTACAGCACCTTTCATACAGAGGCAAGTCAAGGTGCTTTACATCGAATAGATTTAAAAAAAAAAAAGAAGAAATAGATATAGAAGTCACAGTATAAAGGTTTAAAGGTACTGGGCGGTAACACGGTATTACGGTATCCCGGCAACACTGGCTGCATACCAGTTTGTTGAGGCTATACCGTCTGCGTCCACTGGAGGGCGCCGCCTACAAATGAAACGTCATTTTGGGACGTTGCAACCTGGGCCTCACGTCTTACAATTACGTGAGTTATGTATGAATTACAGTGCATTAGACCTGCTAAAACAGTGTGCACGCACAAAGACAGAAATATGCATACGCATTCTTTTTGTCAGATTTATAACGCCTGATTCTGTTTCATAAATCTCAATCATTGTGGAACGGTGCACACTCGCCTTATTTCCACACACACAGTTCGCCATAAACGGATGAAGATCATTAGACCTGTCACAGTGAGAAATACGCTAAATGCCGCATCGCATCAGTGAGGCTCAACAGCCGTCGTGACGCACGGCTGCGGCTATTTGTAGCATCAACTTATCACGTTTCTGCAAACCAGCACTGTAAAATCTCAATCATCATCATTACTGTGATTCTGCCAGTTTTTTTTTTAAAACTGAGGCCAGTTTAAAAGTAAAATTATTATTAAACGTCAGAATGATTCATTCGTAGCACTCATGTTCAAACAGACTTTATAAAGTGCTTCACAATCCAGGACACAATTACAGCAGATGTTATTAGCACCGGGGTGTCAGCCTAACTGTGAAAATAATAAGTCAGTGTTAAAACTAGAGAACCTGGGTGAAAATCCTGCGTTTGACCCATTCATCCCCACTTGTACTTTGTCGCTATTTATACCACAGCGAGGCGGGGGGGGCGGGCGTAAATAACCGAATAGCTGCCGTCTATTCTCACCCGGGTGCAAATAGAGATGATGCTCAAATGTAAATTAAGAATATGATGAAAGTCATTGCTCATAAATACTTATAAATGTGCAGAATGCTGTGCAGCAAAAATAATAACACAATCAGTGAAACTGGCAAACAACCTAAAAACAACATTTCCCAGCTTTTTATTAGTTTTGACTACTGATATGTCAAAGGACAAATGTTAAAAAGTAATTTTTTTTTTAGATCCTGCGTAGGGATGGGACAATACTGGATTTTATTGTGGATCGCCATAAAAAAAAGTCACAATGTGGTGAATTTCCATTATAGGGATAATGTGAATATTGTGAATATCTTCATGATTTGACTGCAGTTTACTACAGTGTCCTATCTGTGATGCAATAAAAAATATTTGTTTCTTAAAAAAAGTTGTAATATTTCAAGAAAAAAGTAATATTTTGAGAGAAAAAAAAATGTTTTCAGAAAAAAATCTGAATATTTCGAGAAAGAAACGTACAATTTTAGGAGAGAAAGTCATAATGTTTCGAGAAAAAAAGTTGTAATGTTTCGAGAAAAAAAAGTCTTAATGTTTTGAGAAAAAAATCATAATGTTTCGAGAAAAAACCTACAATTTTAGGAGAAAAAGTTGTAATGTTTTGAGAAATAAATGTACAATTTTAGGAGAGAAAGTCGCAATGTTTTGAGAAAAAAAGTTGTAATGTTTTGAGAAAGAAAAGAAAAATTTTAGGAGAAAAAGTCATAATGTTTGTAGAAAAATGCTGAGACTTATTTCTCGTATTGCAGAAATGATCCATGTTATCTATAGACATTTGCATGCGGGTCACCGACGGGCAGATAAACACTCAAAGTGCAGCTTTATGTTGGAAAATACACACCTCCTCTTTTCTTTTCTTGTGATGTGCACGAAAACGCATAATGCAAGCCAGAAAAATAAGCACCCTCAATTTTAACCTCCAGCTCAGAAGCTTTCCAGTGTCGTGCCGCTGACATTTTGTTTGTAAATTACATTTTCTCTCTGCAGAGGGCGGCGTGACATACGGGGTAACCTCTGTAAAGTGGCGTCCTTGTCTGCCGGTACCGGCCGCAGGAAGCTCTCTGAAAGCAGCCTGACATTTTACAGGAAGACAGAAATGTAAGAAAGCATTTTTCTGCAGTTCTTAAAGAAAATACGCAAAGGTTCTCCACTCTGCTTGGTATGTAAACAGTGATGATTATCCATCGTCCAAAATCAAAAGGCGGATACTGGATGCTTTGATAACTCTTAACCCTCCTCATTTATAAGCAGTTTACACAAACGCAAAAAAAAAACATGTCACACTTTAATATATTTGTAAGCAGATAAGAAGCAGCTGAAGAAGTAGTATTTGTGAATAAGTATACAACAAACAGAATTATGATACTTCATCAATGACTGTAATAAATGTGATAGAAACGATTGCACAGTGGTTGCTATGGTGGTTGCCATGACGTTTTTAAGTGGTTGTGGTTCTGAAGTTCGGGATGGTTGCTTGTACAAGATGCTCGGAGTTCGCATAATATCTTACGAAGTATGACCGTTATATTTAACGCTGTGAAACAGCGACCGTTACGTGACCGTTACATTTACACACCAAAACCTGACCGGTTAAGTTTAGGCACCAAAACTACTTAGTTAAGGTTAAAAAAAAAAAGATCCATGGTTTGGGTTAAAATAAATACTCACGTACTCAATACTGCTTCATGTAGTGACGTTTAACTCGGCGTAGAACGTACGGACGTTAACACTTAAAATAACATTTACTTTTTTCACAGGTTGGTGTCTAGAAGGAACCCTAGATTTGCAAAAAATGGCAAAAACAGGCAAAAACTCTAACCTTACCCATCTTGCAAGACTTTAGCAAATCTAGGGTTACCTTTGAGACATGACTGACAGGGGTCACAAAAGTCTTATGTTTAGCTCTCGAATACATATCGTAGTCCTTTCTGCCTTCTTCTCCGATATTTCAGAACTAATATTCCATAAATGTTATTTCGTGTGGAGTATCTCTCACTGATATCACTGAAAACCACATATTGACATGCCGGGGGGTCCGAAAGCTCGACAGGCCTAGCAACAGTAACCAAAAGGGGGCGGGACTTAGCGAAGGGTCAGTTTATATAAAGTACAATCACTTTACCTTGAAAGGGAAACAAACAGAGAATCATTGATCTGTAATGTTCTCACCAAACAAATCCTTATCCATGTACTTTGCATGAAACTCACCTCAGTTCAATTCAGGTAAATTTAGTAAAAATCCAACGGCCGCAGCACCATCTGATAGCACACAGTGTATCAGATGAGAAATGTTGACTAATTAAGATATTTAAAAACATAAAAACATCACTTTCTATGGGGGGTGGTACTGACCTAACTTCAACTTTTACCATCTCACAAACAGCAAGTCTGAAGAGTCCAATATTACAATATCGCCCGCTGCTAAATTGAGGTCGGGTGTGAAAAACAGGCCTTTGTGGAGCATGGTAATCGACGGATACACACACAGGGAGAAGGAAATGGAAGAAATTGGAGGTGTTTGCCGCACGGCCATTAAAGGGGGCATGCGTAGCGCTGCACTACATCACACAACATGTGTGTAGAGAAACAGACATGACGGACGTCACAAGGAAAGTGCTTCACCCTCCTGATGTGAGGTCTTTTTATTGCAGGAAGTCCTTATATGGCTGCGTAGCTCACGAGGAATGAGAAGTAGGAAATGATTCATTGTGTTTATTTGTAAAACTGATTTTAAAATATCTTCATGAGAATGCATATCAAAGAAATGCCAAAAAAGAGCATTTTATATAAAATATTTCTATTGTTGGGGTTAAATTATGGAACAATGCAAACATAAATTCAAGAACACACTTTTGGTTTTCAAAGTAATGGTTCATAAATCTATTTGAGGGTTACAACTGTGAATGATTTATTTTTATTTAGTTTCTAGACGGTAGCTTAAAATAAATTGTGTATACACTGCTTGTACTTGTATTGTGTATGACTTGATTTTTATTATGCATAAATAATAATATGGCATCCAAAGTGATATGAAATACTTTAACACAATTCTAAGAACGTACTGTACCTTCATGAATTTCATCTGCAGCATCTGATGTGTGAATCCCAGAAGACCTCTCGCCTCGTTTGTTGAAGGTAACAGGTGAAGAACCAGATGAATGGCAGCCACCTCACAGTCCCATACAGAGACTGAGAATTAAAACAAACAGGAATTACTTTCACTTTACAGATCATACCAGGGTTTTTTTTCATGTTTTAACCCATTCGTTAGAAATCACATATATAGCCATATATATACATACATATATACA
>JAOVVB010244982.1:0-36710 GCA_028570985.1 Heterobranchus longifilis | reverse complement strand
GTTTGAGATTTGTCGTCCTTATAATGCACTGACTGTCCCTTCTCCAGTGACATAAAATCTCTGTTTCTGACCCCTAAATATCTGCTCCTTCTATCCGATTTATTGAATTGGAAGAAGATGCTTTCCTGCTGTACATTCGTGTCTTGTAGACACAGATGCTCTTCTCACTCCTCTATTTGCCCTCTGTTCTGACTTACCCAAACATTGACTCACACAGTAAAAAGCTGACTCACACACACGCTCATGTACGCACACAGTGATGTAGCTTATGGCTGTGAAGGCAATGGAGCTGAAGTACTGGTTTATATATTTCTTTACTATTTAACATGTCTCTTTGTTGCACAAATTAAGTAATTTTTTTAATATCCCCCAGCCTGCACCAATAACAATAAAGGTAACTGTCAACATTACTTAGTTGAAACTGCTTTTGTAGCAAATACTTGCATCTCAGCATTGGTTTGTCTTTGTTCATTTTGAGCTTTGTTGGGTGAAAGGAATTGTGTCATCTTGCATTTTCCTGCCTGATATCACTATTAGTCATGGGAGGCTTTCTTGTTGTTTTGTTACTCAGATATGAAATAACAAAAATGTTGTGAAATACTTTTTTTGAGCGCCTACCATTTCTAATAACTTTGAAATCCTGCTAATTCGTAGACTAGAACTCATTTGAAGCTGATTTGATGTCAGATTTCCTTTATCTGCATTCTAACCGACATTTGCCTGAAATACCGTAACAACTAACAATTTTTACATCAGTTTGTGTAGTTAATGATGTTCTGTGATCTTGTGTTGTAGCTCGCAAACAGGAAATTATCAAAGTCACTGAGCAGTTGATTGAGTCTATCAACAATGGAGACTTTGAGGCCTATGCGTAAGTTTCTTTCTCTCTGCAGTTGTACATCAACATGGCTATACTGTACTGATTTGCTTACGTCCTTTGCTGATTCTGCATTCTTTTTTCTTTTTGTATAACAGGAAGATTTGTGATCCTGGTCTAACTTCCTTTGAGCCTGAGGCCTTGGGCAACCTGGTGGAAGGACATGACTTCCATCGCTTTTACTTTGAGAATGGTAAAACATTAGAGTACCAACAGAATCGTCCAGTTGAGAGGGAATCACAATTTTTTGCAGTTTAAATATATAATAGCCATGGGTCTGGGGATGCTCCAAAAGGTGCAAGTAGCCGGCTGGCTCTGCACCCAAACTAAATGATGAGAAAGAAAATGTGGCCTTTGGAAGGATTAACGGTTGTGTATTATTCATTCACATCAATTTGTTGAAGTTTTTCCAGCTGCTCTGGAGATTTTAAACAAGGGATGTATTATAAACATGCTTGCTTACACTAGCATGATGTGCTGAATGATCTAATGCATCAGTTGTTTGCTTTGTCTGGAAAACTTTCTGTTTGATTCTCAGTGGGGAGAACTTGTTTGCTTAATTTGCCAGGTATGCAAGTAAGTCATAAAAATTATGTTGTAGTAAAAGGTTAAAAGTAAATTCAGAATTTTATTTTCAATGCTAAAGAAACACTGTCAAGCCGAGTATGTCAAAAAAATGTTCTAAAGAAGTTATAGTATAGTATGTCATAAAAGAAATCCTTAAAAAGGTCATAAAAATTAATAGTATAGTATGTCATAGAAATGTCATAAGAAATCATAGAATAGTATGCCAAATGCCATAAAAAAGTCATAGTATAGTATGTCATTAGACATGTCATAAAAATCATAATATAGTATGTAATAAAATGTAATAAAAAGTCATAGTATAGTATGTCATAACCTGTCTGATTGGATGTACAGTGTGGGGATAAAGTCACACTGTAACTATGGAACCAAAAATACACACTACAATAATTCATGACAAATTGAAGGATACTTGATGGATACTTGCAGAGCATGTGTACTAAAATCACAATTTTGTCAGTGAGGTTTTGTTCCACAATGTAATGTGCAGGAAGAACATACAACAGCATTAACACACAGTGCAGTTAGATATAGCTCACACACTACAACAACTTTCCTCTCGCAAGAGCTGTATATATAAATGCATGCAGCATAATGAGCCAGTAAGCAACAGCTGTGGTGGCAGGTCACAGGCATAATCGGTTGATGGGAAGCAGGTGTGCAGGGGAGTCAGAGAGATAACCCAGTCGACAGGTGAGGTAGAGCCAGAACTGGAAACAAATACATGATGTACAGAGAGACAGAGAACATATTTCATTACAGAATTCTGTTTCATTGCTTCAAATGTATTGGTAGGGTTTAAACAATATATAAAGCAAAAAAAATATTGATATCAATATTTTGAAAATAATGAATATCCCCAACACAGTGGAAGTGGTATCAAACTTGTTGTTTGGAAGAGAGTGTACATAGTGCAGTATTAGGTATGGGACTGTCCTATATTAATGATTTATATATTAATATTTAGTCCTATCAGTTTACAGTTCATGTTTGCTGGTACACTACAAAGGCATGGCTGTGGTCATGGACTAACCTTGGAGCAAAAAAACACTAATGAATATTGACTGCTATAAATGGCAGAATGTCCTCAGTCGGGGTAAAAATAGTTCAGATAAACCAGATATGTCCTAGAAACCTCAATCACTTGGCGAGCCTGTGCTTGTCCACTATCCAACATATGGAGACTTTTAGTTACTCTTGTTTTCATATCAGTTAGTATTGCTTGTTAGGGGTCAGGGTTTTGTTTTTAAACAATCACCCAGCTGTATTGGGATTTCCTAATCCCAAGTGACAGGATGATATCCATTGTATTCATTTAATTTGTGTTACTAAGGCTATGTTCAGACTGCAGGCAAAAGTGGCCCCAGTCAGATTTTTTTTTTGCTCATATGTAACTCAGATCTGTTTTGTTTTTTTCATAACAGTATGAACACATGAAATCTGATCTTTTCATTTATGATTTGGGCCACTTCCTGTGGTCCGAAATCAGACACAGGTCTGATTTTTTGTACTGCAGCCTCAGTCATATCGGAAATTCAAGCAACTTTTACGTCACTCTAGATCAACATTCGTCGCAATTCTGCGCTGGCGGGAGTCACTTGCTTGACGATCTCACCACTCCTGGCTCCGAATCCGCATCCACACACACACACCACTGTGTACTCAAAAAGTACTGTAGCAGCCATGGCTCCACAAAATATAATTAAAAGTTGGCTCTCTTTCTCCTCATCTTCACCCTTGTTATCATATGCTCACAAATCTGCTGTCTTCCATGCACATCAACTTATAAAGGAAACCGTAAACGCTGACTTCAGTGGCCTCCATGTTTACTTCCGTATGACAGCGTGCTGCGTGTGATGTCTTTGTTATTGTTCTTTTGCGCATGCGGGTCAGTTCAGGACTGGAATCTGATATTAGCCACATTTAAAAACATAATGTGAACAGCCAAACAAAAAAAATTGCATCTGAGCAATAAGGCTTGCAGTGTGAACGAAGCCTAAGTGACATTTGCTCCCTGTAATGAGTCATTTTGTCTCTCTTCTAGCCCTGTCCAAAGGGAACAAGCCAGTGCACACCATCCTCTTGAACCCACATGTGCACCTAATTGGGGAAAATGCAGCGTGTATTGCCTATATTCGACTGACCCAGTACATGGATACCAGCGGCATGCCCCGCACTATGCAGTCTGAGGAGACCCGTGTGTGGCACCGCCGCGATGGCAAGTGGCAGAACATCCACTTCCACCGTTCCGGCTCGCCCAGCATCCCTTCCCAGTAAGAGACAGTAAAAAAACACACAACAGAAACCTTGATTAAATAAAAACTAAACAGTAGCTGGAAATCTTGTTTTTGCTGACCTCCAGTGGTTAAACTTCTCATGTTGCTTCAGTGTTGCAGGCATGCTCCATGGTGTGGTCAGTACACTGTGACATCACTGTTGGTTGTAGAGTACAACAGAGCGCACTGCACCCAACCACATCCATCAGTTAGTGGTCAAAGGTGCACAATGAAATACTGCTATTCAGACTGTTTAAAGTAGACATTTTTGTTTATTTTGTTTTACATGTTTTTCTCATGTAGTATGAATGTGTTATTTTGCCTATTCTAAAATGGTGTATTTGAATATTTCTGCATACTGGGGTCCCATACAGTCTTGGAATTGCATAAATTGGGTATGGCTGGAAAACTGAGACTCTGGTGGATTCAATGAATCCAATTGTATTAGTTTGTGTTGATGTTAGTCCCCATATTAACAATTTAATTATAGTGAGACCATTTTCTGAAACTGTATAAAATGGCCTGTTGTGACAGCAACAGCATCCTCCAAACTCCGGACAGTGTTGGGAAGGTTACTTTTGAAATATATAGTGTGTCAAAAAAAGTCATAGTATGTTGAAAAAGTTATAATATAGTGTGTCGAAAAAAGTGAAAAAAAAAAGTAATTGTATAGTAAGTTGAAAAGAAGTCATAGTATACTATGTTGAAAGAAAGTGAAAAAAGTCATAGTATAATATGTTGAAAACAGTGAAAAAAAAGTCATAGTATAGTATGTCAATAAAAAGTCATAGTATAGCATGTTGGAAAAAAGGGCAGGTAGAGAGGATGATTGGCAAAACTGAGCTTCCAGGATGCACCAAAATCGTCTGTACAAAAAAAATGTCCACTGGTCTGATTATTTCTTTACGCAGGAAACATTGTCATTGCTCTGTGTCCTCTCTCAGTATTCATATTTATGTTGTCTCTCTCTTTCTTTTGCAGTTAATGGAATATCAACATGTGGTCCACAAAAAAAAAATCCCATCAGAAAATCTAGTCGGGCAGCCAACTAGCCAACCCATGACTGCTCTCTGACCTTTGACCCTTCTATAAGGACATGACATCGCAGGATACAAGTATTAATACATTTTACTGTTATGGCATTTTATTAATGGACATCATTCGAAACCACCACCGGGTGGCTGCACACCGTATTTGGACATTTTTTTGTTCGTTTTTTAAGATGTTTTGGTATGCATTTTAAATATAAAATAGAGATGTTTAAAAATCTACTACTGTAACCTCTCCCAAAAATTAGTTCTGTATTTTTATGTGTATTTATGTGTGTGCAATACGGAAACATTTGGAAGATCAGAATGTTAAAATTGAGCTTGCTTTAGTTCTGGTGATGTATATACATTGTGATTGTTAATAAAAACAAACATTGAAATTGCTATTCTTGCTATCAGAGGAATTAAGAGTTTACGTAAAATCCAGTTTATGAGCTACATTTATGTTTGCTATGAGCTAAGTCATACTGTTTGAATTGTCCGATTTCAACCTATAATACTAATTTAAATGTAAAGAAAAGCAGAGCAGCTTACACTTTGCATCGAGATATGTTTGCCTTTATATCAGTGAAATAAGAAATAAGAGAATGTAGCATATATGTAATATATGAAAATTCAAGACTATTGTGTAGTGCATGGGGGGGAATATTGTAAGTAAGATCATATGAAACTATAATATCTTCTGTTTGATTTGTGAATCACTGACTTGTTTGTTTGCGTTTGTTAATGTTGTGCATCAGTCCTGTCCCAAATGTTTTTATGTCCTCCAGTATCATGGAACTGTTGTAAAAAACATTAACACAGTTATGGTTAACATCCAGAGTAAATATCAAAATCTCATATCTAAGAGGAGGAAAAATAAACTCCTGGTTGCTGAAGCACCCCTTACATTTTGTATAAAAATGAGAAAACTCATTTTTCATAATGTTTGTACTTGTATTGTATGACTGTATGTAGGGTTTCTCTTATTTTATTCTTGTCATTTCCAGTGTGTTACTTAGCCAATTGCACAGAGAAGGTGGAGATGATGAAGATTGGAGCAAAGGCACTGTAGTCTCTACCTTCAGTCAGGTTAAGTGTTAGCCTCATGGTTGGGCTACTAAGTCTGGAAGTGTCGTAAAAGCATTGGATTGAAGAGCGTTGCAGTCAGACAAGAGGATGGTAAGACCGCAGTGGAGTCAAATGAGAGTTGGACTGTAATAAATGTTGGGATGTCTTCCTTGACGATCAGTGCTTCTACCAGCCAGTGGCCTCCTTACCACTGCAGGACAATGCCAGTGTCTTCATCATCCTTACTGTTTGCTCTTTTCAATTGGTTGGTCTCTTCTTTTGTAAGGGGAAAATATGATAAACATTTCTTTTGACGAAACGTATGATGTCAATGCAATGCACCACTCCTTATATGGTGTGAACCTGTTGCCAGCACGGCAATGGATGGCTTAACATGTTTAAGAAATAAATAAATCAGCTACAAGGTGTGATAATGAATGAGTTTTAACTTGTTGCGTGTTGCTGGTCGATCATTGTTGCTCTAGTGCGGATGTGTGTGTGTGTTCCACTTGAAGTTAATTGGGCCTATTTGATGTTTCTTTGTTCTCTTTGGACATACAGGGATAATATATTAGTCCAAAATGAATTCACGCACGTGCGCACAAACACACAGCTTATCAATAGCCTCTCTGAACTTGTTATGGCCTGAATTATTACATGTTTGTGGTGGCAGTAAGGTAAGTGGGGACAAATCTGGATTGCATACATGTCAATAAAAGGGCTACTTATAAAAGTGTAAACATAGAGGTACAATTAATGTATTTAAAGTCAGGACAGTTGTAATTTTTCATGTTTTGGTTTCTGTTGTAAGATTTTCTGTTTTCTAGTTTGATGTTTTCTGTTGGTTCTGTAGGTTTTCATTGTATTTGTTCATTTGTGTTTTGTCTGTTTCCTGTTTTATTTTAAAGGTTCAGTCCTCATGTATCTTGTGTCTTGTATTTGAAGTGTGTCTTGCCTTACTTTTGGTCTTTGTTACTTTTCCCACCTTTGTGATTGTCTGCCCCACCCTGATTAGTTTCACCTGCTCCTTGTTAGTCCTGCCTTGCTCCCAGTGTTTCCTCTGCCAATCAGCTCCCTGCATGGTTTCATGTCTCATCAGTTCATTCCCCTCACCTGTGCTTCCCTCTGCACCTGCACTTGATGCTTCAGTTTGTTTTTAAGCCTGTTAGTTTCCCCCTAGTGTTTCAGTTTTCCAGTGTTTTGTTGTTTTTGGATTCCCTCGTGCCTTTTTGTATCTGGATTTTTGGCTTTTGTTAATAAAGCTTGCCTTTTGTTTTTTCCAACTTGGCTGCAAGTCTCTGCATTTGGGTCCTCCACCTCCTCCATTCCACACTAAAACCAGAGCAGGAGATTAATCCAACAACTACAGTACAACTGATTCAAAATGGTGGATTTCACCCCAGCCTATGCATGAATGGCATGTCTTCCCCACGCTGACATGGCTGCTGCATTGTTCATATCAAGGGACATTTCACGATTTCAATGTCTTAATAAATGTGGTACATACAGCCTTATGAAATGGTTGAGCCTGGCTTGGAATTAAATTGATTATGCATTCATATATTGGGTCTTTTATGCTTTAAAATTGCGACAGCATAAGGTAACCATAATTATTCAATTATATTATTAAATCTGTCATATTTCCATATCAATTGAATCCATATCTGCTGCTGAGATTCCTCCACCAATTGCACTACATCTGAGGCCCAGCTGGGGGCAGCAGCAGGTCGCACAGATGTATGTAAACATACAACAAAATATATAAATTCATGAAATATAACAAGATACAACACTATACATTTGTTGACTTTTATTCTCTATCAGCCATAGACACACTGCAGCCATTTTGTTTTTGTCTTTTTGAATTTTGATACAGTAATACATGCCCTTATAGATATTTATATATGCATTGTATATGTATATAACTGTCATCATCACAGAAAAGGGATGCTGATTCTTCAAATTAAAAGCATACCTGTCACAGTGAACTTCCACTAGTTTGCATTTAACATTTTTCTAAATCACAAAGTAAACAGTGATAGTGAAATAAATACATTACATGTTGTAGATACATACAGTAGCAATGCTCAGAGCTGTGAATAATGGTATGTTTTTAAGCTCTCAACCTGCCTCATTGCGCATGTGCCTGGTGTGTCATTATCTTGTATTTATCATCTGCCCCGCCAAAATAAAATTATCTCTGTGGCTAAGATATACTGTACCTCATATCCTGTGCACAAAAAGCATGGAGGTGCTCCCTCCTGACATTCAGGAGTGCAAATGCGGTTTGTGTAAAATAAATCTTTTCTTTGCTGACAGAAACCTGCACACACTCTTTTAGTACACTCACAGACTCATTCACTCACAAACACACGACTGGCAACAACTGGTCCAACACTCGTTCAAAACATAAACTAATAAACCCTAACATTAAATAAAGCAGAAACACCTGATCACCTTGCCACATCATATCAGACATGTGGTGCTAAAACACCTGTGATGATCTTATTCACCCATGGCAAACAAAGATTAAATAAGTTATCTATACTTACTAGTAAACTAAACTCAAAATCAAAAATAAACTAAGACATCTTCAAAAACAGAGTTTAAAATTAGCTTATAGTAATTCTGACAATACCCTCTCCAAACCAGCTGACAATGCAGTATTTTGCTCACACAGTACAACCTCACTTACAGTCACCATTCATACAGTATGAGAGAAAAAGCCCCGAAAAGGAATACAATTAAACATAATAACACAGAAAGACACATACAGAGGGGTAAGAGAGGCAGAAGGGCAATCCATAGAACTACAAAGCAGTCAAAGCTAGGATCATAATGGCAGATGTTGATTAGTCATGCCTGCTCTACTTCACATGAGTGATTATTAATTCCTAGGCTACTGATGTCAGTAATGTCTAGATTATAGATAATATATAATTCCCAAAGACAGACTACACATAGCCTACACAAAACACAGCAGCAGCAGCAGCAGTAGTTAAATTCAGTGTCGATACAGTCTGGTTTTCTCCGTGTGACATCTTGACCATCTGAATCAAAAGAGCGAGAGGCTAGTACAGTGAGTGAGACAGTTTTTAAGTAAGGAATATCTGAGAAACTCTGGTTGTGAGAGGCAGTGCAGTGTGAGAGATATTGTCTTTCAGTCCAAGTGCTATACTCAGAGAGTAGCATCAGGTAAAATGTTCTTTACCTTCAGGAGGTTTGTGGGTTAGTTGATGTGAATACTATTCCTCTGTATTCTTTGTGTGTGTTCTTTTGTTGCTCTACCACAGCATCAAGACAAAAATATCAATTCTGACATGGAAAGTAAAACGAATCAGGAAAACAACAGAAGGCTTTCTTTGGTCACAAAAAGGCAAAACATCAGAACATGAAAAGAAAATCATGAATACATCATACCAGCCAGGGAAGAAAACAAATTGTGAACAAAAGGTCATCTTCCAGGACTTAAATGGGAAGACAGTGGTAGCTTTGAGGTGCCATGGTGCACACTGGGATTGCATGTGGCTAATGCATAGGATTAGGTGGGGGGGGGGGGACTTTAGCATGGGCAGAGCCAGGGAGTGGGGGAGAGTGTTACACATTCTTCTACTACTCTTCTACTCTTCCTCCTCCTCTTCGTCCTTATCGTTGTCCTCCTTTTCTTCTTCGTAGTAGCGGTGAAAGAGCTGGTGGAGATGCTGCTGGAGGTCACGTGGTTTGGACCCTTTTCTGGGGTTGTCCACTTGCTCTAGAAGGACCTGTTTGCGCTGCCCAGCCTCCTTCACCACTGTTCGTCTGCGGGTGCGACCTTTACGCATGTGGGCCCTGGATAGGGAGCAAGGAGGGAGTGTAAACAGAGGAAGACAGGCCAGCATCATCAAAAAATGCACCTGAGGCTCTGTAGAAATTAAATTGAAGGAACAGATGTTGCTATACTTGCAAGATATGTTATGGGAGAGAAACAAAACACCCACAAATTAGATCATGCTTTATAAATCCAGCTTTGTGGTCACATGCACAGCAACTTCATAGCTACTTTCTAGCTTCAGAAACCTAAAGATTATTTTATACAACACTTTAAACAGGCTAATGATCCAGTAGTGCTGGGCGGATGAACCGGTATACCTACTGGTTTTAATTTCCCTTATGATATGAATTTTTCATATAATGCATAGCTGAAACAATTGCTGTAGCTCTTCAATAGGCAGGAAAATATATAATATTGTTTGCTGTGAAGAGCGCTACGGTCGGGGCAAGCTGTGAGTGTATTGAGGGGAGCCCTATTAACTGTGTACTGTGGACCACTGAACAGCATGTTTTTATATTCTATGTACTCCTGTACTCCCTTTAGTTTTTGTATATCAGTCCTGCTTTCAGTTCAGTCTTGGTTGGATCCTTGTTCGTGTCATATGGTTAGTCTTACGTCTGTTCATTCCTGGTTCCCTGTGTGTTTTCCTCGTGTTATTTTTCAACCTGCCTGCCTCTGAGTCTATGCATCTGGGTCCTCCACCTCCTCCATTCCACACTACGTCACAAGTATAGCATATATTAGATTCAGAAAATGTTGTTTCTCAAATGACTAAATTACAAATGCATATCTCACCAGTTTCATTGTATGTTATCTCTCTTATAAAGCATACAAAAACTTACAGTATACACTAAGTGGTTAATGCTAGCAACATTAGTCAATATTAGTAAAACTAATAACCTACAGTACTTCACACTCAAAATACAACACACACATACAATCAGACAGGTGCATTCCAGCACACACACACACACACACACACCTCCTGACCACAGTTCCATCTTCTTTGACAGTCTCTCTCTCTACCACATGAGGGAGCTCTGTTCTGTTAAAACCACTTATATAACCAAGTGCCTGGTGGCATGAAATGGAGAAAACAGTATGCACTTAATTTGGAACAATTTAATTATGAAAACAAAGAAAAATGAGAATTGGTACCTCTCCATATGCATGTGAAATAATTTTCTACACAAGTGCTGTAGCTTAGCTACTAATATGTACAGTAATGGTGACGCGGTTATGAACCCACCTGTTTGAAGTCGTCTTGGGCTGAAGGGAGGTCAGAAGCCAAAGACGGATCACCCCGGTGCGTCATTGTTCTTTCACCCTCCACCACCGTTGTCCTTTCTACGTGACTGACCTTACGACCTTCAGCTGTCTGCTGACTTGACGCTGAGAAACCCTCACATTCAGCAAATGTTACCTAAGTCAGAAGAAAAAGTTATTAGTTTATTATTTAATTATCTTTTATATACTACTACTACTACTACGACCAATATAAGTAGTTTCTGGTATGTTCTATTAAAAATTTTTGAAGACTATGACAATGAACACACACATAATGCACAGTACACGCACCTCTGTGTGGTCTCCCTCACTCTTCAGTACAGTGCGCTTCACCACCTTAGAGTACCCATCTCCCTCTGCCATCCTGATGGACCCCTGGGGAGCTCCTTCTGATGACACCTCTTCACGCTCCACACCATCCACAGAGACACACTTGCGAACAATTTTCCGCGTAACCTGAGGAAGATCATGCGTTCAAAGAGCATTAGGTGGTGAAGTGTTTGTTTAAAGGAAAAGGTAACTGATCACAAACTAGTGAAACCAATGTTGTCGGTCTCTGAACGAAATTGAGCAACTATGCAACAAAGAGCCTTTGGAATTGCTGCACAATCACAAATTAGCTTTGTGAAGCTTAAATTACTCAATGTAAATACTGCCATGTGATATGTGCATGAGAGCTTACAGCATATAGAATCCTGCTTTACCCTTTTGACAACAATGTGTCCATTTTCATCCTTGTACTTTTCTTCTGTCACTGACTGAGTGGGGAGGTCAGGCATTTCATCAGCCTATAAGCGAAACAAGACAAACAATAATCAGGAACGCTAACTTGGGTCAGTGTAATGTTAAAACGCAAACATGTTAGAGAAAAAATAGCACACAAAACATATATCTTAGGTAGTAATTCAGTGAGAGAATAGGGACTTTGGGATACAGGAAACAAACTTGCATTTGTCAAAAACACAACAAAGACAAGCTCACAGCAGCATAAAAAACCTCTATAAGGTTCAGCCATCTATGCAAATCAAGTGGCAGGTTTCTTACAGTCACTAAATTAATCTTCAAACACACATTTTTCACCCATTTTGATGAGACTAAAGCTGTTAGACAGTACTTGACAGTGAAGACCTAGCCTGGTTAAAGTTGCAGTTGCACTCTGGAAGTCACACCCTCCATGCTTATGTAAAACACCATAAATCATGCTAAATCAGATACCTGAATGACAACTCTCCTTCGCACTATTCTGGTGGTCAAAAATTCATCATCTGAACTTTCTGACATTGATCCGAGCTCTGCGGTGATCTCCTGACCAAGCAACACAAATCTATTAATATTTAATAAATGACAATATATGAATGCTATGTTTGCAGCAAAGCAAGCAATAAGCAGAGTGATATGGTGCACTTTCCGTTGATTTGGAGTATTTTACAATTCATTTTCATATCTGACATAGGAAAGTACAACATGGCAGTCTGTAACATTGAAAGATGTAAAAAAAAAAAACATACCATGCTTTCACTTAATTAACGAATAAATGTGCTTATTGCTGTTGAAAAAACATGTAGCTTATGTTATTACTGTGAGTGATACAGCCGGTTACAGGCAGCACAGTGACATGCTGAGTTAGGACTGGTTAAATCTAAAATCAAAATAAAATAAGGGTTATGAGGAGTTTCAGATCCCATCCATGTGGCCAGAGGGTTAGCAGTCATTCCTCTCTGAAGCAAATATAATATTTAGTTAAGCTCAGCTCCGGGAAAAAAGCTTGCAGGTTGAGGTGGTTTACTAAATCTCATCTTACCCTTGTCAGAGATTTATCAGTATCATCATATGCCCCAATTTCACAGACAGGAGGCGGTTGTGAAGCCTCACACAAGGTGAATTCTTCATCCGATGCTTCTGAATAGTCTAATAATTCTTCATTCTCTTCATGTACATCATAAAGAGGCTCATGGACAAAAGGAGCATCCTCATAATCTTCACTTCCAGAGGACAATAGGACTCTTCGATTGACCTTTTCTAGCACTCTAGGATGGCTGAGATGATCCTGGGGCTGATCTCTATTTAACCTGGTACTTGTCTCAGGTTCATCAGGCTCAGTCTCTGAGAAATCTGATGCAGCCTGTATGCAGTCAAAGTAAGGCTCTGGGTCAGAGTATTCAAAGGTTGGGCTGTCTGCACCACTATGCACAACCTCTGTGTATTCTGGAGGCATGCAGGTATAGATGGTTGTGGTAGAAGCGATCTCTGCATACCCAGGTGGGATGCTGTACTCCTCATCGGAGGTTGATGAAGTTGTCTCTGCTGTGGGTTTAACTGGAGTGGGCTGAGAGTCTACTGGAGACAGAGATTCTTCTGAATGCTGTCCAATGGTCCTTGGCCTATCCTCATCTGAGGATGTCTCCAAGTTCCCTGGGGAGGGGTATGGCATCAGTTCATCAAAGCTAAAATGTCTTGCAGATGTAACTGTCTCAGGAGTCAAATCGGAAAGAGACCGAGAAGAGACGTCTTCAGTCTGACATGCTTCAACAAAAGTTGCCTCCCATAAATGCGAAAGTTGATCTTGGATACTCTGTGTTGATATTTCTTCTGTCACACCCATTGATTCTTTAGACAACGTAGCTGATTCAAGTTCTTCTTGACTTTGAAGAATGTCAGTTGTAGAATCTTCCTCACGAAGATCAGCCAGATGTTCCTCAGGTACGTCAGACGGACTCTTTGCAGCTTCTTTGGGGCAAGACACTGAAGAAAATGTCTCTGTAGCATTTTCATCATATGTGTTGGACTGTAATATGCCCACAGGAAAACTTGACTTCAATGATTCCATCACTTCACAAAATCTTTGGGGAGATTCTGGGCTTGAAAGGGACTCAGTAGAGGATACAGGGCTATCTTTACGGCTAGCAAGGCTTGATGGTACAGGGGTTTTTGTAAGATCAGGAGTGACTGGGGCTACCTCATGTTCATCTTGAATGGATGTCTGGACATTTGCAGGCTCTGTGACTACTACATTTGTGTGGATAGTATCTTCTGCAAGCTGTATAGCAGATGACATGCTGACTCTTAGGTTATTACTATCTTCTGTATGGCATCGATCTTCAAGTGAAAGGTCTTCAAACTTGTGAAGTTGAGTCAAATCAGAAAGAGACTGAGAAGAGACATCTTCAGTCTGAAATGCTTCAACAAAAGTTGCCTCCCATAAATGTGAAAGTTGATCTTGGATACTCTGTGTTGATATTTCTTCTGTCACACCCACTGAGTCTTTAGAAGATGTAGCTGATTCAAATTCTTCTTGACTTTGAAGAATGTCAGTTGTAGAATTTTCCTCATGAAGATTAGCCAGATCTTCCTCAGGTATGTCAGATGACCTATTTGCAGCTACTTTGGGAGAAGACACTGAAGAAAATGTATCTGTAGCATTCTGATCATATGTGCTGGACTGGAATATGTCCACAGGAAATCTTGAATTCAGCGATTCCACCACTTCACAAAATCTTTGGGGAGATTCTGGACTTGAAAGGGACTCAGTAGGGGATACAGGGCTATCTTTACAACTACCACGGTTTGATGGTACATTTGTCTCAGAGGTTTTTGTTTGATCGGGAGTGACTGGGACTACTTCATGTTCATCTTGAATGGATGTCTGGAAATTTGCAGACTCTGTGACTACTGAATTTGTGTGGTTAGTATCTTCTGAAAGCTGTGTAGCAGATGACATGCTGACTCTTAGGTTATCACTATCTTCTGTATGGCATTGTTCTTCAGGTGAAAGGTCTTCAAACTCATAAAGTTGATCAACTTCAGGGCTTTCATCACTGAATTCTGACAGGAGTGGGTCAAGTGTCTCTGGTCTAAATTTAAGTTTCATCTCCTCCAGATCTGACAGCAGCTGGTCAAGCTGAGGGGACCCAGACTCTGGTGGTGTTGGAGTAGACATGACAATTTGGTCACCTGGACTTTCTTGAGCTGTTTGACAGAACGAGTCTGGGGTCGCTGAGCTTTGTTTAGCTAATCCAGAATTTTCACTTTGTTTGGGGAGTGACAGCTTTTCATTTTTTTCCCGTGGTGAGCTTTGATTATTCAATGTGATTTGAGATTGTGTTTTACTTAGGTCAAAGATACCTGGAAGTGGTAATTCTAGTTTTTCAGTGGGAAGTGTGTTTGAATCATGTGCAAAGGAGGGTGTCTCAGTTGGAAAGACCTGACTCTGTCCTAAATTTAAAAAAAATTGTTTTGAAGATTCTGAAAGATTCGTCCTGGAAGATGGTGTTGATACCTGCAAGAAATGATACAATGGAGTGGGAAAACAATTATAAATAAATACATAAATAAATAAATAAATAAATATGATTTGTGATTTATTTTGTTGATGAAAGAAATGAAGCATGCATTTGTCAATGACAGGCTCAGGCTTTATACACGAGAGCAGTGTCTCAAATGAGGAAATTCACTTGTAGCCAACTTGTGTTTAGGTGATTGCATTATCTTATATATGTTAATAACATTTATCTTACAGATGACATACTATTTAAAATGCATTACATACATTTTAAAATAGTGAGAGCATCACTCACAAGACAATATCATTTTACAATAATAAAAGCAGGGCACAAGTGAACTTGAGTCAAAATCAGGATTTGGTGTAACATGAAGGTGGACATGCATCATTTTACACTCATTCAAGTAAGTGTTCGCTGCCCTGTCATAATAGTATAAGGGCAGGAAGCACTGCACTTCCCATGACAATGCTAAACCCACCAGTTTACAGTATTTGTCACAGTCAAACGCTACTACTGTCTGTTCTACTGCAGGTCTGCCCCATCTCCCAAAAGGTAAATAATTCTGTTATTATAGTAATGACAACAGCCAACAGACCACTGTGTTAACATAATCAAACATTTTTAAAAGCGTATTGCAATATTATGAAAAGTATTGTTGTGTCCCCTGCCTAGACATTTGAGATGACAGAATGTGGAAGAAGGGCAGTAGCGGGAGGCAACAGATATGCAATTACATCATCACAATTAATTTCACAACTGAAGTGAATTCTAAATTCAGCTTCTTTGGATATACATTACGGGTGCCAATAAAGTGTTATGTCTCTGTGATCTGTTTTTATGTTTGTCATGAAAACAGTGGGAGCCTGTGCATAACAGACAGTACATGTCTCTGTCTAGCTGTGGCAAGTACATCAGTTGGCTTTTATGGCTGTTAAGCGAAGATCTAAATGGCGCAATGCAACTTATTGCAACTACAGTAGATTGATATCTTTGAAACAAATAAAGAAAATGCATGGCACCTTAAGATATAATTAAGGCACTTGAATCTCCTTCGGCTTGAATCAGTCAGGTCAGGCAATTTAAAGGAATCACAAAGTCATTTGATTAGCTATTTATCTATATCTTATGTGAACGTTCCATACCAGGACATGGTAACAGCTCATGTAACTAAGACAGGGTCACCCTGTAATTTCCATTAGTTGTGCTTCACTGAATGATTATTTCTTCTGCTCTAATGCAAACATGCCACAGCAAGACAGTGAAGCCTCTGGGCGTTATTAGTAAAAGCTTGAGGCAAGACTTCTACATTCACATTTTATGTATTGCCATATTATTTTTGAAAGCAACACTGCATTCACTGCTGAGCAAGAGCTTGTGCTGTCTTACCGGCAATGAGGAACTTTTGCTCTTGTCCTCACACATGGATTTTCTTTTCATGTTCTTGGAAAACAAATCTTGGGCTTGTGTCATCTTTAATTGTGATTGAGGGTCTGATCGTTTATGTTTGTGCACAAGGGATCTTCGTTTCACTGATTCTCGCTGAGCTTGGGTTTGTTCATAGAAAGCCTCCTCCAGCCAGACAGCATGATGGCATTCAAAATTTTGTTCTACAAATGGCATGTAACTCAACTGGCTAATCCTGTGTGATCTGACATGATCTAATCTAGGTCCTTTGCGGTCCAGGGAGGAGGCTTGACAAAAAAAGATTGGTCATTTGTGTTTGAGGAGGAAACTATGGGTCCTGGTTCAGCTGTTCCAGTTGGTGGCATCAGCATTTCAGGATGAGAATCTGTTACTGTAAGATCAAGTGATGTTGAGTGGGATACTGAGGATTTGTCTGGGCTATGTGGCTCTCCCATACTGACTGTTAAATCTTCTGATTTATTTTGATCACAAGCCTTCTCAGAAAATGTATCAACTGCATCTTCAAAGAAGTTAACTTTATTGCAGACATATTTTCCTTCATAGACTGGATCATGTACGTGTGTCATTAATCTTCTGGAGGTGGGCTGATATACAAGTCTGTTGTCTGCAGTAACAGTCTCATCTGGGAGACTTTGCTCACATGGCAGCTGGTTTAAAACGTCATCTAAATCTCCTACTGACTCAAGAATTGGTGGGGTAGATGGTCTTAACTCAGACAGCCAGTAGTCAAGGAATGACTGTGTGTACTCATTATCTGATGGTATATTGCTGAAGGACTCATGAAATTCACTGTCAAACGAAATAGACTCAGGAGAATCTGGTCGGATCTCATCAAACAAAGTATCAAGACATGAATCGGGACAATCTCTCTCGAGCATTATGGAGTCTGGTGAAACAGATATGTTTTCTGACAAATGCATGTAATAACAGGGTTGACAGTCAAACTGAGGAATTTGTGAATCAGGAGATAGGGCAGTGAACTCATCAAATGAGGCAAACGATTCTGAAGAAGGTGGCCTCTGGCCAGTGAATGAGCAGGTTGAATATAAATGATTTCGATCATCTGGAAGTAATTTTCCAGGTGGTGGTAACCTATACTCTGAAAGTGAAGGACTCTCACTAAATTCACTTTCCACTGCATGCTGGTGAGGACCTGTTGATCCTGTTTCAACTATTTCAGACCGTGATATGTCAGAATTGCTTTGACATGCAGGTGAAACAGAACTGGTCATCATAGCATTTGAAGACAGGAGCTCATCAGCTCTTTTGTCAACTGATGTGCTGTGAAAACTAAAAGAAAACGTTGACAAATTTTGTTCTGCAAACCTGGTGGCTGTTATGTCATGTTTTTGTGGTATACCACTGACCCTGCAAGACTGTTTCTCTACGGTAGATTCAAAGAATCTTATTTGACAACAATAACATTTTCCCTTATAGATTGGGTCATACAAATGTGACATTAAGTTGTTAACGAAAGGCTTGTGCTTTACCGTGTATTCCATAGCATATATTATGGAGTCTGATTGTATGGATTCAGTCGGTACAAGTTTGAGCTGGGTCAGTTGTTTCTGTGACTCATGTACTGAAGCAGAATTTTCAGCAGATAATGGTTTGAATTCAGAGTTGAGGGAGGATGTATTTTCTCCAATCAAAATATTTGCTTGTTTTTCAGGTGTAATGCCTTGCACAGCATCTGCATATGTAAGAGGTATTGCAACAGAAAGCAGATGACATGCAGATGCAGTTACGCTACTTTGTTTAGCTTCAAGTGATGCAATAAGTGAATCTGGTGAATCTGGTCTGTTTTCGTCAAACAATTCCTCAAGACAATATCCGGAATACTCAACATCTGACAGTGTTGAAAAAGGTGATATTGGTCTACTTTCAGAGTACTGTAAGTAATAGTTACAATGTTGACTCCTCATCTGGCCAAATGTCATGTGAGGAGACAAAGAACACTGCTCAACTGACACCAAAGATTCTGGGGAGGATGCTCTAAAGTCTGCCAACCAGTCCTGCAGGAGCAAAAAGTCCAAATCGGAAGACACTGATTCTGGGGACAACGCCCTGCTACTAAATAATTTATCAAGTTCAAAGTCTGAAAAAACTGACTGCGGGGACTCTGGTCTGGTGTCTTCACACAGGGTTTGCAGACACAAATCAGTACATTCCCAGTCTGAAATTGTTGATTGTGGCGTAAACGATCTGTGCCTTGAGAATTCCACATCATAATCGATATGGGGAGATCTGAAATGAGGAACAGGTGAGTCAGGAGAGAGGGGCCTATATTCACTTTTAGATTCTACTGACTTGGGAGACTGAGGTTTTATTATCGTGATCCAGTCCTCTATAGAGGAGTGAGTGCACTCCTTCTCTGATGACACTGTTGGAGGCTTAATTGGTCTAAACTCAAATGGTTCGCAGACAAACAAAGTTTCTACTTGTCTTTCATCTGTTATGCCCCGCACAACATCTGCATATGTAAAAGCTCTTGCAGTAGACAATGGTGGGGACGCAGTTACTTTTACACTTGTGTGTTTAACGTCAACCCGTAAAGTGAGTGAATCTGGCGAGTCTGGTCTGTTGTCGTCAAACAATTCTTCCAGAGAAAATCTGGAATATTCAACATCTGACAGGGTTGAAAGAGGTGATACTGGTCTACTGTCAGAGTATTGTAAGTAATAGTTACAATGTTGACTCTTCATCTGGCCAAAGAAAGGAGACAAAGAATACTGCTCAACTGACACCACAGATTCAGGGGAGGATGCTCTAACGTCTGTCAAAAATGCAGACTTCAGTGAATCCTGTCCTTTTTCATCCAATGTGGTTCCAAGGTTTACATCATTATATAGTTTTCCCAAAAATGCAGCTGACATATGCAATTGTGTTTCTAATTTGTTCAGGCCATCTTCAAGTCGTGTACAATTGCACTCTCTGTTTGCAGTCTTAATTAAGGACTTTCCTGTGTTTGATGTTGGGGGTAGGTTATCTGGAAACTCTAAAATGCATTTTGTTCTCTCCACCAAGTTGAACACCATTGCTTTAGGTGTTGTGAAATCATTATCTGACTGACCTTGTGATGGTATGTATTCATTGGATTGTTTTGTTAACTTAGAAAACCAGTAATCAACAAAAGATTGACTACTTTCCTCATGTGGTTTTGGTGCTTCAGATATCAGTGTACTTAGCTGAAATGAGTTTCCTGTTTGACTTGAACAGGCTGAATTTGCACTGTGGATACTTTTGACATCTGTATGTGTAAGATATTTTGCAGCTGAAAAACCAGTTGGAAACAGTGGTGCCTTTTCTTCAGCTCTTACGTCCCACCATTCATCAAGATGTGATGAAGGAGCATTCATAGAATATTGCAAATGTTCTGAAGCTACTAATTCTGGTGTCAAAGTGCTACCTTGACCCAGTTCTTTGCAGACTGTAGTGTAAGGAGCAGATGTCAGTAGTGGTGAGAGTGGATTTCCTTCTGAATATAATAAATAATAATCACAATATTGACTCATAAGTTGGGCACGTATAGGTTCTGAGAGCAAGAGTTCAAGAAATGAGAAACTGCACTGCGAAGTATGTGATTCTGGTGAGGATGGTCGACACTCCTCATCTGGAAACTCATCACATTCAATAGCTGATGTCACAGGCGAAGATGCTCCCTTTATCGGTACACCATCAGGTATAGGTGGACTACATTTTGGCATTTGAGAGTCAGGGGGCAGTGGCCTATACTTATTCCAAGACTCAAAAGACTCAGAAGGAAAGGAGTGTGAAATTGCAGAATCTTTCACACCAAACAGTGCACAATCAAATGTATTTGATTGATTGGGGTGTAAGTCATTTTCTGGGAACTTAATTGTAACATCTGGTGAAGTACATGCATCAGACCTTGGAGAGAGTGCCCGGCTGCCATCCAATATACTGTAAAAGTCTGCAGGGAAGACCCTTTTTTTCCCCAGAGGAGAGTCAGGTGACATTGCCCTATAATCACTAATTGACATGACAGATTCAGGGGACGACAGTCTAGCTATGGGGTCATTTAATAGCCATGCTTCTGCAGGGAATAGACCCTTTTCATTAACAGGTGAAAATAAGTCACTCTGCTTCTCAGATGTCAAAGAATCAGGGGTCAAAGGTCTATACTCAATAAAAGTGGAAGGTAATGTCACATCTTGCTCAGGTGGCTGTAGTGCAAGGTGGGTGATATCAGTTGAGTTACAAGTCATGTGAGCAGGGCCACTGGTTGTCAGACTGTGTGACAAATTGGTCCTTGATACCTCCATTTTGAATGGTTTCACCATGCTGTACTTAGCTGTAGCAATAATGGGTTCAATTGAATCATCAATAAAGGGCATGCTTTCTGGATACCCATCACTGTACACTTGGGGTTTTGTATTTTCTTCCTTGCTTGACTTGAAGGGTTTGCCCACACCTTGAATCTGTGGGACCTTGTCATGACTAAACAGTACTTGGGCTGTGACCTCATCAGTACACTTCGCCGAGAGCTTGTTCTTTTGAGCTACATCTGTGTCATCTTCAGTCATGGCCAGAGTTGCTTGGTGGTCCTCTAGAGGCAAGGCTAGCAGGCTAGGGTTAGAAATTCTTCTGACAATGGTTTTAGCTGCTTCTGTATGCTGTGATGTGTAGCTAAACTCATCAGAAAGCTCACCGAAGTCAGTCTCAGCTTGATCTGACTCTAATAGGCTCAAACCAAAGTCTCTGATTGATATAGATGATGGTAACTTCAGATTTCGAGGCGATTGCCCTTGCTCATCTTCACAACCCACCTGCTTCAATGGTAACGTTTGGCTGGAGTCATCTTTGACTTGGCACTGAGTGCCAGCTTGAAAAGGCCTGGTGAAATGAACTTCAACACTGCAGCAATCTTGCTGGTCTTTTACTTTGGGGTCATAAACCAGAGTTCCTTGGCTCCCCAGTACTGCTTCTTTTAAAGTGGGAAGCGTACTTACTTGCTCATCCGAGTTGTCGTAACTTGTAGGTTCTTGTGTAATTACATCCTCAGAGGTCCACAGGTTAGGGTTTAATTCACTGTAACACAAAACAAAGGCTAGGTCACAAAATACAACTTTGCATGAATGTGATATGTCAAAGCCCTAATCTAACAAGACTAAAGAGCAATACCCACAAACAAAACAGGCACAAGGCAAATACTTGCACCATCCTTGCGTCAGGATATGACACTATTCTATTTCCCAGTGTTGCTGGAAAATATTGACCTCCATAAAAACTGCAAGAAGTGCATCAAATGATGTGACACTATGTTATGCTGCCGATGTGAGTTGTAGATTCAGGAATCACTTCAAATTAATTATTTACTGTGGGATCTCGAGCTCCTCCAACAGGTCACCATGCATGCTCTCTGAGTGGGTGTGTCCAACAGGCTCTGCCCAGGAAGGAATATCCAGTAGGGAAGCAACTGAGAGGTCCTCTTCAGAAACAGCTGGGGGTGGTCTGCGGTCTGACTCCACCCTTCTCACAACTCTGGGGCTGTCTGCATCCTCTTGTACTGAAGATAGGGCTACTGACACTGAAAAACACACGTGATAAATAAGAGTGCTAGCAAACACACAAATACAGCTTGGTGTTAGATAGAGCCTTCAAACTGGTTGCTTAGTTGTGTGTTTGAAGGTGTTACTACCTTCACTGTGATCCAGTGTCTTCTCTATCTCTGCATACGTTCTAGATGTTTGCTCTTGAACTGACTTGTTCATCTGGGTTTCAATAAGATGGACGATGTCCATGCGGTTGATCTTGGTTAGTCTCTTAATCAGACAGTCCTCTGTGGAAGGATGTATCAATCATTAATAGACTGTAAAAAAGCATTCAATTAATACAACAGAGAAATAATTTTAAAATTGCAAATGTAAGATCAGATTGCATCTACAATATGAATATGGGTCTACCAAATACATGAATCATTTGATAGATTCAATGCCAACATTAAAATAAGTTCATTGCACAGGTGGTGTTCACACAATTGCCTGGAGTACATGCAAATAAAAACCTTATACTTCTGTATTGACAAATACTAATAAAATGTCAATTGAAATCTGTCAGACCAACATGCCATGTACCTGTGGCATGTTTGCCTTCCCGGTCAACCCAGCGCTGCAGCAAGGCATGGCTCTGCTCTTGGAGGGAATTAGGATTCTCGGTTCTCACTAATTGGATATCATCTTCACTGAATTCCAGTTCTCTTGCCAGTTCTAGAGTGAAGGGTAACAAAACAAGAGATGAAAATATAAGAGAAATCTTGAACCATATTTTGTGTGGTCTTCTGCTAGAACATGTATACATTTTCAGCTATTCCCCCAGTTCTGCCCACAAATACATCAGTTCCAATTCAAACAAAATACTTGCAAAATGATCCCATTATTTCACAGCTTACCAGTCCAGCTGAAGCCAAGAAGATCTGCAACGATAGCTAATGTCTCTTCTTTCCTGTCAGCATCATCCTGCCAATCCACTAAAAAATGCCGTCAGAGCCAAACATTGAATTTTAATATCATGGTCAACAGTTTATTTAGAATACCATTACCTATATATCTCTAAGTAAAGTTTGCTTTTCACATTGCAGGTACCAGTCATGTAAAATACTTTGAAAGTGTAGTTCTAAAATGTTATTTGCTGAAGATTCTATGTTATGGGCTGTAATACTCTGAAATTAAATGTGGGTCTGTGATGTTGACATGAATGATAACATGAAGGTTGGATCCGTCACTCTGAAGAGGAGTTGACTTGTTTATGGACCATGATATTTTGGTCACAAATAGCACATCATGTTTTTAATCATTAGTTTAAGCAATGACATTAATGTGCTGATTAAGCGATGTGCATGCCAATATTAGTAAAGCTGTATTAGTAATACAGATACCAATACAATAGTGGAAGTCTGCATCAAAATTGTTAAAGCTATTACTTCTTTAACCAGCATGGCCATTCAATCTTGAGATTGCATATACACAAACACAGATGGAAAAGAAACTTAATCACATGCAAAAAAAACACCACAAGATACACACACACAGACACACAGACACACACACACACACACACACACACACACACACACACAAACAAGAAAACACAATGCAAGATGGGACAAGACAAATCACAACACAAAATGACTAATGGTGACATTATGTTCTTAGGAAGAGGAAAGGGGACCTTGCTGCTGAGGAGAAGAGAAAGCAAAAGCTCATGTAGATCTGGCCATACCTGCCGTACATTTTGGAGTTGGCTCATCGATGATTCTCTGCATCTGAGTTTCCACCGGGACATCCCAGGTAGACCTGGATTCAAATACATTCTCTCTCCCAGAAGATGGTTGCACACCTGGCAATGTGTTGCTTTCAGAATCTGAGCTGTGTGCAGCTGGGATGTCATATGTGAAGATAACAGAGTCTGGACTCCCGTGACTAGCGCTGCTTATGTCATCAGCATCCAAAGAAGACCTGACAGATGTTTTTGTTGTCCCAGGGAGTTCAACTTCTTTCCTTTGGGGAGAGGAGGAGATTGTCTGAGTTGGAGGTTTCTGTTGCGTCATGACAGGAAGTTTGGAGGGGGAAAGGTTGGATTTATCAGTGGGTTGACTACTGTCAGAATAACTTCTGCTGTCTTTATTAGAGACTTTACTTGTGTCACTATCGGCCTCAGATCTAGTCCTACGATCCAAAGTTGAGCTTTTTTCTGCTTTTGTTTGAACTCGATCAAGCTCAGATTTCTGTGAGTCTTTCATGGTTATTTCCAAAGGTGGGGGTACACTCTGATGATATGCTGGGATGCCAGCCTGTGCAGCTGAAAAAGACATCTCTATAACTGAGCACTGGTCTTCTTCATCTTCCTCCTCCTCATCAGGAGAGGAGTCTGAGGAATCATGGCTCTGCTCCGAGTACACTGAATGGGCAACTGTGGATGTGTCTGATTGAAGGTCAGCTATGGTAGAGTCTAGATAGCCTAGACCAAGGCTTTCAAGGTTTCCAACATCACTTTGAATGTTGATTAGTCTCTCCAAAGCACTGGGGGAACCAAGCTGAACCTCTACGGAACTGCCAAGATCAGCCTTAGAAAGTGGCTTCTCACTCTGTGACTTGTCACTTGAGGGTTTGGTGAGAGTTCTGGGTTTGGGAGTAGGAATTGTGTCATTGGCACCCTGAGCCAGAGATGATTTTGTGATCTCTTGAAGGGTTGTATCTGTAATAGAATCACTATTCTCAAAAGTTAAAGATTTTGTTTGACCTTCCCCAGTCTCCTCTGGCACAACTTCATCAACGGGATGTTCCCCTATATGAAAAAATGCATATCCTTCCCCTTCATCAAAACTTCTTCTTGTCATATCAATAGCCCCACCTCTGGTCATTTCAAAAAGCTTCCCCTCTTGAAACTGAAATGGATCAGGGGTTCCCTCATCACCTGGTGTTCGAATAGGTGTTTTATCAGGTGTTTGTATCTGTTCCTCAGCCTCAAGCTGTGCATTGAGGACTACATCATTCTCACCCTCACACCCTGGAATGACATATTTCAGTTCTTTAGTATACACCACAGCCTGGGGGTTGCTAACAGAACCTAAACCATCTATTAGTGGTGACTCAACTTCTTTGTCATCATCTGAATGGTGTATATCTGTCACACAACTGATAAAATGTGTGTCAGTGACTGAGGACTGGTCACTTTTTACAGGGTCTTTATCTTTACATAGTTCAGCTTCTCTTTCTGTTAACAATGCCACAGACTCTTCACTTTCTGAACACAATGCACCATCAACTGATTGAGTAGTTTTTAGTTGTGACTGAATTTCCACCTTCTCCTTAATGCTCACACTAATAACTGTTGCCTCACTAAGTGTGTGAGTGCTTTCTGTCACACATTTTTCAGAATTTGTCTCTATTGTATCTTGTGAGGAAGTCTGTATAACTGGGCCGAACATTAGATCTGGCTCATCATCTCTGAGGTCACCTGTCTCTGATTTGTCTCTCTTCATTTTAGCCTCCTGTTCCATCTCCTCAAATGTTTTGATCTTTGCAGCCATTTTAAACATCTCCTCTTCTGGGGTGAATTGTTTATTGGTGGCATCATCCTCACTATCATCTGCGTTGAGAGAGTCTTGCCTTATGAGCATGTGAAGATTCTCACTGTCACATATTTTGGTGTCAGAATACATATTGCCATCAGTTACTGTCTTTCCTGAGTAGGAATGTATGTCTTCATTTATCTCACTTTCCATTTGGATGATCTCATATTTGTTTTCTTGCTCATCATGCTCATCCCTGTAAATATTTTTGTCATACACATAACATGCTTTTAGCTGGGAGGCATAATCCTCATATACAGCTGTCTTGGCTGGCATCTCAAATTCTGTGTCCTTTGATTGAGCGGGACTTCCCTCAAGAGAGTCTGGACTAGGGGATTCTCCAATGGGGCTTGGCTCAATTGAATCAGGGGATTTGTTTGAAGATCTATCCTCCATGAGAGGACTTGCCTCTAGCGAATCTTGATGACATGGCTCTTTAGCTGGGTCACCAAAAACCACAGTGTTTAGGTTCTCCAAATTGGCCGGTCGTTGTGATGTGTCAGAACTACTTGGTAGTTGCAAAAATGTGTCTGTTTTGAGAATTGAATGAGCAGCAATTACATTGACATCTTCATGATCATTCTTACAGTCATCCATTGTCACATATGACTTTGTAATGCCCACCGCCCCTTCAGTAAAGGCATTAAAATGTGACAATGCACATGGTGAGGTTTTAGTCAAACCCTCTTCAGATGAAAAACTCTTGGGTCCTTCATCTTCATGGGAACATGTCTGCCATCCACTCTCTAATGATCCCTTTTTATTGAGGTCCACACAGTCTAAATTTGTATCTTGTGGTGACATCATCTTACGTTCAGGAGAGAATGTAAGAGTTTCTCTGTTAGTGTCTTTTGTTAGTATAACTTCTTTGTAGCTCTCATGGACTACCTCCTCTTCTGGGTGACATTGTATCACCACTGGCTTTTCCTTTAAATATTGATTTAAGTCGGTACTGAGCAGTGACAACATGCCTGTCATATCCCTCTCAGTTGCAGACTGTTGTTGTTGTGTCTTTCTCTTCATGCAAACTTCTTGGAATGGTGTCTCCAATACAGAACTTGGTGACAATTCTGTGCCTCCAACTACATTGGTCTGCATGTGTTCATTTACCTCTGTACCAATCTCATCCTCCAAATTACTACATATCAGTATAACTTGTTTACAGCTCTCGTGGACTAGATCCTCTTCTTCTGGGTGACATTGTAATGCCACTGGCTTTTCCTTGAGATATTGATCCAAGTCACTACTGAGAAGTGACAACATGCCTGACATATCCCTCTCAGGTGTAGACTGTTCATGGCGTGTATTTCTCTCGATGCAAACTTCTTGGAATGGTGTCTCCAATACAGAACTTGGCGTAAGTTCTTTGAGTTCAACCACACCAGCCTGTTCATGTATCTCTCCATTTATATTATTCTCCACATCAGTGCTAGCTACTCTATGCGTTTTTTCACATATTGTAATCGTTTGCTCCTCAGTAGAGGATTTTCGGATTTTGGTGAGAGTAACTTGTTCAAATTTCTCTTTGATAACGTCCTCTTCTGGAGGTCTGCATTTCACTGGCCTGTCTTCGAGGTACTTATCTAAGTCACTGTTAAGCTGAGATAGCATGCCTGACATCTCCTTTACTTTTGTAGATGGCTGATATGAAGCCTTTCTCCCTACCCAGTCTTCCTTCATTGGGAGTTCTTCAGTAAAAGTTGCTTCTTTAAATTCCATTGTCTTTTCTTCACCTCTCCTTGTGACCTTATGTTTCACTGTAGCACAATCTGTTTCTTGTATTGTGCCATCCACTGTCAGTCCTTTATTTTCATCAGTGAAAGATGTGAAAATTTCAAATTTCTCCTCCTCTTCTATTGGTCGGCTAGCCACAGGTATAGCCTCCGTGACTTCTTTGGCTTCTTTAAATTCACTCTCCGCTTCTTCACCTCCCCATGTAATTGGATGTTCTTCCATTGGTGCATGATCTATTTCTTGTGTTGTGTCACTCACTGTTGCTCCTTTATTTTCATCTGTGATGAATGCAATAATTTCTTTATCTTTATCCTTTGTTAAAATAATTTGTTCAAATTTCTCCTGAACAATATCCTCTCCTGGTAGCTGACGTGCCACAGGCCTGGCTTTTAGATACTGATCCAAATCACTGTTCATTATGGACAACATCCCTGACATATCTTTTACTGCAGTGAATGCCTGGCTAGATGTGTTCCTCTCAATGTGGACTTCTTGAAGTTGTGGCTCCTCGATTTTGACTTCTGTTACTTCAGTGTCAGTTTGTGTAAAGCATATTTTGCTTCCATCATCAATTGCTGCGTTATCTTGGCTTGCTTCATGAAGTCTCACCTCCTGTGAAGGTATGATGTATGTTTCTTCTGTCCTAGTAGAGTAATTATGCATTTCATTGGTCATGTGATGTGTCATTGCGAGCCCTTCAGAATTCTCGCTCTCCCCTGAGCTGGAATGAGGAGTCCTAATATCAACACTAGTGTTTGAGGATTCAGCCATACCTTCATGCTTAGGACTCTCAGGACTTAGATCATCATCTTTCATTTGATTCTCAATACAATAAGCACCTTCCCCAAAATAACTTTTCATAAGGGGACTGGAGATGGATGCTGGATTTGTATCAGAATCAGCCTCAGGTTCCTCTATCTTATTGCTTACATCTTCAGCTGTTGATGTCTGCTTGAAAAGCTGGTACTCTGGACTGTCTTCCAGCTCAGCCTTTATATCAGCACTAAAGTCTTCAGAAGGTCTACGATCAGGGCTGATCTGTATGTCTTCAGATAAACTCCTACCCGTGCTTATGACTGGTTTTTCTAACTGCATTCTGCCCTGGCTCTTCCCTGACAGCTCTGGCTCCTCTTTCTGAGGGCTAACCCTTCCATCATCAAACTGAATTGTATCATCAATTTCTACTGTCTCTCCAAAATAAGCAATATCTGAAATTAGCTGTAATTCCTCAGAGTTATCTTGCTTTAAGCTTACTGTTTGAGCCTCTAACTCCAATGTTCCACAAAGGTTGGCATTGCTTTGGGGATGGGAAATTGTGAGATTCTGTATTTGGGTTTGTGATTTTGGCTCCCGCGTGGGACTGTGCTCGTTCGTCTGTATCTCTTCAGGACCTACTGATTCAGATATCAGTGTTGAAATACAAGAAGAAACAATGGCTTTGTGTTCACCCAGCCCAGCTTTACTTTTCAAAGGGTCCTTCCCAGTCTGGAATGCTTTCATCAGCTCCTTAACAGATGCAGACTCTTTCTCTGACAACTTGGATGCCTCCCTCTGTGGGCTAACACGTCTATCGTCACATTGGATTGTATCAGCAAATGTTACTGTCTTTCCAAAATAAACATCTGAAATTGACTGTGCTTCCTCAGAGTCATCTCTGATTAAGCTTACTGGTTGATCATTTAAGTCTGTTTTGTCATATGTCTTGACATCACTCTGTTGATGGAAAATGTCAAGGCTGTGAGTTTGAGTTTGAGATTGTGGCTCCTGCATATGACTTTTTTCAGTCCTTTGCATTTCTTCAGAATCTCCTGATTCAGATATCAATGTTGAAATGCAAGAAGCCACAGCTTTGTGTTCATAAAGCCCAGCTTTAGTTTTTGAGGGATCATGCCCAGTCTGGAATGCTTTCATCAGCTCCTTCACAGACATAGTCTCCTTCTTTGACAACTCTGATGCCTCTCTCTGTGGGCTAATGCTTCCATCGTCACATTGAACTGTATCAGCAAATGTTACTGTCTTTCCAAAATAAGCACTATCTGAAATTAACTGTGATTCCTCAGAGTTATCTCTGCTTAAGCTTACTGGTGGATCATCTAAGTCTGTTGTGTAACATTTCTTGACATCACTCTGTTGGTGGACATTTGTGAGATTCTGAGATTGGGTTTGGGATTTTGCCTCCTGTGTAGGACCTTGTTCAGTCATCTGTACATCTCCTGATTCAGATATCAATTTTGAAACACCAGAAGAAGCAATGCCTTTGTGTTCATAAAGCCCAGCTTTAGTTTTTGATGGATCATGCCCAGTCTGGAATGCTTTTGTCAACTCCTTCACAGACATAGTCTCCTTCTCTGACATCTCTGATGTCTCTCTCTGTGGGCTAACACTTCCATCGTCACATTGAACTGTATCAGCAAATTTGACTGTCTTTCCAAAATAAGCACTATCTGAAAATAATAGGGATTCTTCAGAGTTATCTTTGCTTAAGTTTGCTGATCGATCCTGGAAGTCCGTTTTTTCACATATCTTGACATCACTCCATTGGTGGGAAATTGTGAGGTTCTGAGTTTGGTTTTGTGATTGCTGCTCCTGCGTAGCACCTTGTTTAGTCTGCTGTATCTCTTCGGAGTCTCCTGATTCAGATATCAATGTTGAAATGGAAGAAGCCACAACTCTGTGTTCAAAAAGCCCAGTTTTAGTTTTTGAGGGATCTTGCCCAGTTTGGAATGTTCTCATCAGCTCTTTCACAGACATAGTCTCCTTCTCGGACAACTCTGATGTCTCTCTCTGTGGGCTAATGCTTCCATCGTCACATTGAACTGTATCAGCAAATGTTACTGTCTTTCCAAAATAAGCACTATCTGAAATCAATTGGGATTCTTCAGAGTTATCTCTGATTAAGCTTACTGGTTGATCCTCTATGCCTGTTTTGTCACATTTCTTGACATCACTCTCTTGGTAGAAAGTTGTGAGGTTCTGAGTTTGGGTTTGTGATTTTGGCTCCTGCAAATGACTTTTTTCTGTCCTCTGTATCTGATCAGAATCTCCTGATTCAGATTTCATTGTTGAAATACAAGAGGCCACTGCTTTGTGCTCAAAAAGGCCAGCTTTATTTTTTGAAGGGTCCTGTCCAGTCTGAAATGCATTCATCAGTTCTTTAACAGACATAGTCTCCTCTAATCTCTCTGTCTGAGATCTGGGGGATTTAGGGGACTTGGGAACTCTGGGAAGTTCTGGCATGTCTGCCTCATTCTTCTTTGTGGCGATAGAGGATTTTACCTGCGGAATTAGTTCCTGAGTTTTTTGCACCTCCTCCTCTTCGACTTTGTTCTGTAAAGCTTTAACTCTGTCCTTTATAGATCCTATAGGTGTCTCAACCACTGAAGGAGAAGCTGGAGGATCCTTAACTGTGATGGGTACAAGGCCACTCTCTTTAAGAACAACATCACCATCTAAAGACTCCTCAGAGCTCATCCTTTCCAGCTCACCCTCAGAGCTGCTACATCCAGAACGCTCTCTGTCTCTAAGTTTCTTCCTAATAGGTTTCTTGATATCTGGGGGACGCCGTTTGCCATCACGTTTTACAATGACCTGTTCAAATCTATCCTGGACAAGGTCTTCTAGAGAACTACATGTCACTGCAGGTCTCTGTTCCAGGTATTCATCCATGTCGATGCTGAGGTGTGAGACCATGCCTGTCATGTCTCTCTTGACCTCTGTGGCAGATCTACTTGAAGTCTTCCCCTCAATGCAAGTCTCCTGTAAGACTGGTTCTTCGACAAGGGGATACTTCATTTCAACGGTCTTAGTCTCATAGAGTGAATCCCATTTCTCTTTCTTAGCATAATCTTGTAGTACGTCCTGTCCACTATTGTTTATGCCACCTCTTTGAATCCCTCCAACCTTTTCCAGCCTGTCTTTGAACACAAGGATGGCCAAAGGCTCTTTTTCCTCCAACCCTCTAGCTCCAGCTCTCTCTTCATATATTAAGTGCTCCATTTGCTCTGCAGTCAAAGTAGCAGACATTTTGACGTCCGACATGTCTGAGAGAAGGTCCGGGCTTGCAAGGGTTGCAGGGTCAAGAGGTTGGTTAGTTCTCAGGGAGAATGTCTCAGTTGATTCAGACTCATCATCTTCAATTAAATAATTGCATAACCAAAAAGGGTAAAGAACATAAGGGACAAATTAAGTGGGGAAGAGAGACATCAGAAAACTGTGATCAAGACAATGCCATCAAAAATCCATCTTCAGTTCACAGAGTAAGGAGAAGAATGACAGGGCAGAGGATAAGGAAGTCTTGAAAAGAAGACCAAAAAGAAGATGACAAAGTGATCCAGAAGAGTTTGAAGGGGAGAAGAGCAGCAACAGCATAAGCAAAGCCAGGAGGAGTAACAAAATAGGTAGAATATGGACGAGAATAATATCAATTGAATTTGCTTGACTTCATATTCAACACAAAATATACAAAGGAAGAACCAAAGGGAACAGATAAATCTACACATGGAACAAAGGGACAGGAACGAAGCATAACAAACAAAACTTCTCAAGATTGTTGCTGACATGAAGAGTCATGTCTGCCTACAAATTAAAGTTTTAAAACAGAAAACATAATGAACTTTGAATACAAAAATTAATAGGGTTTTTAAGAGGGGGTGTGAAGTAAGTAATTCATTTTTGTCTGTCTTAAATTTGGACAATAATTAGTATTTGCAAGCAATGTAAAATACTTAATTTATCTACATTTATTTAAAAACAAATAGCATGTTTTTTAGATGTGTGCATTTTCTGTAGTATCAAATATAATTACAGGTTAAATTTCCAAATGATGTCATATAATAATTTACTCCGTTATGTGACCTTATAACATTATTAGTTCACATACAGAAAATAAGTAGTGACGTAAAATAACGATTGTGTAAAAATGTGAATAGAGATTTGATTCATAGTGCAACTCAATGGATGAATGAAAGCAACTCAAGAAAGTTGGTAAATGAAAGTAGTGAAAGTAAAAAAAGAGATGAGTGGACAAATTCATACAAAATGAGTGATGATGATAAAAAAAAAAACAATAAATCTACACACTTTAACAAAGAACAAACACAATGATAAATTATTATAAATTATTTCTGTACAGAAAAAGTTTTTCAGCATGCCACTGATAAAAATGTTATATGAATGTGAAGTGAGAAAATATCGGTCAAAATTAATACTTTTTATACTGTGTATTATTACTTGGAAATCAAATACATTTTGAGTGAATTTGAATAAAAAGTATTATTTTGACCTTCATTCATGATTCATAAAAAAGGTCATACAGAAAATGTTATAGGTGGGAGAAAGACAGTGGGGTTTGGAGTGAGGGGAATGCAGAGTACATCAGCCATAGCATAGCTGTCAGTAACAAACATAACTATACACGGTGTTAGTAGAGCAAAATAAGAGAGCAGGGTTAATCCAAATGGAAAGTAACATATATCAATCAATGCAGATACAGATGTTTAGATTTCTAAACTAATACCATACAACCTTTATGACCAGCAATCTTATGTTAATCAAGTGATGTGACTCTAGTGTAATTTACTGTGTTGTACTGGAAACAAAATACTATATATATTTATATAAAAATGTATATACCTGCACCCTCAGTACAAACAAAATGTTATTTTAAAATGTCTCAAATGCATGAATCCATTTCTTAAAGATTTGTATAAATAATTCGCAAAATTCTAAAAACAAGACACAAAACATCAGAGTTCAGCTTACATTTCTTGTCACTCCTCTCACTCTGCAAAATAAGATTAAAAAGCATAGTTAGCTACAAACTAATTATGATATTATTATTCTTTCTTTGTTGTAGTATTGTATCAAGTAAACTTTATTCACCTCATCATCTGCATCTTGGTCTGAATCAGACTCCTACAGAGAAGAATAAAACAGAGAGAGAAAGCACACAATGCAATTACTGCAACTAAAAATGATTTACTATTGTTATATAAATACATGCTGAGATGTATTCAAACTAACCTTTGAGTATGTTGGGAGAGTGATGTTAAGGTTGCAGATGGCATTGTGGTTAAGAGTACGATATGTGCGCGGTTCCTTGGTGAAGGACAAGCGACCACATGGCTCCTGTGCTGTGTCTCTAATCTGTCCATTAAATAAACAACAAGTCAGTCCATTAATTACATATATTTCCATATACATATATCTGAATCTGGATTTTCCAAATCTCTGAATAAATAAGTAGAAATAGCAGATATTTATATCCAATGTGTAGTCATACTTTGATGAAGAGGGCCAGTCTGTTCTCTTTGAAGGCAAAGAAGCTGAACACATGGTGCTGTCCACTCTTGGTAAGAGGCACCAGGTTTCCAAAGCAGTCAGCAAATATGGGTTTTCCCTCTAGCACCTGTGTGTGGATATAAGCCATTTTCATGATTTAAACAAACCATTAAGGTCCTCAAATCTCAAACAGTGTCAGATATTTTTAAAGGACATGAACTGTATTAATAAGAAGCAGTTGGTAGGCTGTCTGCATTAACCTCTTTCTAGTGTCCCTAAGATACCTACTTCACTCTTCACTTTCCATTACACTTTTTTTCCATAATCTGCTTCTATCCTTCTTTATACCTCTGTGATGTGGCTACAGACTAATTCAGCATTTCTTCTTTCATTTATCGTCTCACCCCCCCTTTAGATGAACCCTTTCTCACACTTGTCCCTCTCCTTATTTATTCCCCATCATCACACTGCACCTCAACATCTCGACTACGGGCAACTTCAGTGAAGTTCTCTTGCTGCTCTAAGGTCTTGTCCATCTTGTCGTCCGTCATGCAGAAACAGCGCAGGCGGGCCTCAATGGGGTCCAGTGTCTTAGCAAAAATGACAAACTTGGCCATGTATGGAACACAGATGATCTCTCTGTACAGCTGAGAGCCAAAACTAACGGACTCCTGGATCTGTCTGCAGTCTATCAGCCAGAACCTAGGAGTATGAAGGGCACAATTAGTCAAATATCCTACATAAGTGTATCAGATCAAAGTGTTAAGCTTCTATGTGAAGGACACTTGACTCCACATTTAAAGATGTAGGAAGAATTTACCTCGCTGACACGTTTGTAGTGAAGGACACACATTGGTTAACAAAGGTGAGAGGCGTGGAGCCGGTGATGTCCTCCCATTGAGCAGGAGTGGTTCCACCTGAAACACAGACCCATGAATTATTACCCAACCTGTCACAGGATTTGTTGATCCAAGCTTGCATTAGGCGTTTTCGGACCAAAGCGTTCTGGGGACTCCCTGAGAGGAACAGACCAGCAGAAGAGATGTTGCGTCTCAATGGGACCTTCCTGGATAAATAAAGGATAAATAAAAACTGCCCACTGTGGCGCTCCCCTGAGAATTACATACCTTCAAGGGCATTTTTTCTGTTAGCATTCGGTACCGGACCAGAACGCTGATGTGATGTAAAATTAAGCCGAACAGCTTTTCTATTTGACAAGTCAAAATGGCATTGTATTTGTATTCCCTCCATTGCATTAATGTTCAGGACTTCACGGTCGGTCCATTTGTCCGTGTTTTCTTTCTTTTTTTCCATTAAGAACTGTTTTGCGCTGTCTGTTGTTTACATGGCTAATTGTTTTTTAAATGGCGGTTGCTGATGCTGCATTGGCTGTATTCGACCAGTCAATGTACACTTATGTCACTCATGGTTCCACTTGTGCTTGGAGAGTACCTACTGTGAAATAGGAGCTAAAAAAGTCCCTCAAATGGCATTCTAAGAACTATGATCGTTCCTAGTTCTTGTAGTGCGGACACAAGAAAAAAAGGGGGGGTTCTTTATTGTTTTTAGAACTATGAAAAGTTCCTCCAGTCCAAAAATGTCTAGTGATAGAAAAAAATCCAAATCACATAGACGTGTTACATTGCATTAGAAGACATTAATCTACAGAGATAACATAACATTTTGAGTATTTATTTTGACTATCCTGAATTACCACAAATGTACTACGATGTGTTCATTTTTTATTATTTGCTGATGTTGATGGTAACTGATTGTTCCCATACTCACCTGTAATGCTGCAAAGCAAACGTAAGGTGGGCGTCTCCCCACTGTACACTCCGCTGGACCCGTCACTATTGGAGCTCTTGGGAATAGGGATCGTCATGGTGATTGGTTTATGGAACTTCCTCCGTCTTGGCTCCAATGTGACAATTGAGCTGAATGTGGCTTTGTTACCAAGAATCTTTCTCACCACCTCGGCATCGATGGGCTGAGCCTGGGACAAGATACAAAATGTATCAACATAACTTCATTGGTTGCCTTAACTTTGAACATTTGATTTGTGTCAGGCCACGAAATGCACTGTACGTACCTGTAGCCCAACTCTGATCTTTTTGGTGAGGGCTCCTTCAGGGAAGACAGCCTGGACCTGGGGCACAAGAGTGCTACTGAGGACCCCGCCCTCTGGTCCAATCAAATGACTGTCCTGCTTTATCCGTGACACTACCGCAAAATACTGTGGGAAGTCTCGGGTGATGATGCGGCATATTCTTTTCTTTTCAAGCTCCTCAGGGGAATCAAGTTCTGTGAAGATCAGAAATATTTAGTATAAATATAAAGTTTGGAGAATGAAGTTTCAGGTGCAAGTTTACCTCAGTTTCTCCTTCCTCTACTTTCTGCAATGATCACTCTGTCCTGCTTTACTAATCTACTGTAATGTGGCCTGTGTTATGGCTTTATGTGATCATAATGTGGCTTAAAGTTTCTGTTCTGTTGTGTTCATGTATTGTTTGCATCATAGACTGTATATAAAGATGGACGGCTTGAAAGCGCCACAAAAGTGAAGCCAAAACATCTTGATTGCCCCCTGGTGGCTGGCTGCAGTATAGGTCATAAGTCCCGCCCCCTCCATGTTAACATGGGACATGAGCCAAACTAAAAACTCAAAGTACATGTCAAATAAATGTTTCCCAAAGATGGTTTCTGTCATTTTAGGTAGTTTTTATCATGCTGATGTATGTTCAAGAGTTCATTTTTCTGATACATTTCATTTGAATTAGTTATTTGAATCTATAAAACGGGGTGAACCTGTCACAGTCAGACTCTGTGCCCCTGACTTTGGTTTTTAGTGTTATATTGCATTTTTCATGTTTTGTTTTCTATTGCAAAGACTTTCTGTTTTCTAGAGGTTTTGGTTTTCTGGTTTTGAGTATTCTGTTTGTTGGTTTTCCTTGTTGTATTTG
>JAOVVB010244949.1:0-21322 GCA_028570985.1 Heterobranchus longifilis | reverse complement strand
GTAATCCAAGGTGTAACATTAAAAACTTTTTTAGACAAAATTGTCATGGCATCTCCGTCTCTGACCTCAGCAACACAAATGCTATATAGAGCTGCCCTCTCTTAGTTGATCAGTCGACAAATCATTAATTTTGATCTTAGTCAACTAAGATTTCTTTAGTCGGTTAGTCAATTTTTATGCTTTTTTCATTCTGAGTGACTTATTTCCAAGAAACTTCTGAGCACATCTCTGGTAAACACAAGATTTACTTGGTGCTTTTGCATGATTCTTTGTGGAAAAACTCAGTTTTACAGATCTGTCGATTAAATCAATCGATTAGACGACAAAATTGTACTAGTGTTACTCGACCAAGAATTTCTTTAATTGCGGACAGTCCTAGAAAATGCATCATTGACTAATCGACTAATCATTTCAGCTCTAATTGATACGTTTCATTTGGGTTGCTCTGATTATACATACTGTATGTATTCTGTATCATGCTGTTTACAGTAGGTATGTGGAGCCCGTGTGATCATTACATCAGAGTGCAGTAATATGAGGTCAGACTAAAAATATCATCTTCAGCGGGCATTTTCAAAAATCAGATATTCATTTTGCATAAATTCAAACAGAACTGTATCCTGAATAACAATCATTTAAAAATAAAAGCCACAATATGGATGATAAACAATAAATATTGCATATTAGTGATGGTAAGTTTATGACTGTAAAAGTATTGATCCCTGCATGTTGTGTTGATGTACAAATGTTATAATAAAGTAATGTATGCCTTAATGACAGTGGTGGAAATTGAGGTACTTTCTCTTACTTTATAGCCTACTTCTACTCCACTACAATTCAGAGGGAAATATTGTAATTGTACTTAATTATCTGACAGCTACTAGTTACTTTGCAAATTAAGATTTTGCACACAAAACACACAGAGAGCCTATATATTATATATGTTGCTATAAATGAAACTACCCAACAGTTTATACAAGTACAGCTGATGATAATAATGATGCAGTCCTTTACAAAATCCTGCTTTTACATGAATGCATGAGTAATAATAATATAGTATAACAGACACAGGGCCATTTTTGTGAGTACTTTAACTTTTAACACTTTACTAGCCTATGTGTTTGTAGTACATTTTCATTTGCAAAAACAGATAGGACCCATTCTTAAAATGAATAAACCAACACCATTATTGCATATTCCATTGACACAATTTAAAAAAACAAACATAATTTATGAAAATTAAAAGTAAATGTCATTACATTAATTTAGCTGTCACTGTTATCCAAAGCAACTTACAATACGTGCATTCAACCATGAAGACACTACTCAAAATTGCAAGAATCATGTGAGTACCTACATAAACTTCATCAGATAAGTAAAACTGCTTTAAGTGCTACATTTTAAAACAAGAGATAAAGAAAGTAAAGTTGTTTTTTTAAGCTAGTGATCAGTTTGGCTGATATTCCCTGGCTTGCACACAAAAAATAATTTAGGAATAAATAAAAACGGAGGCCGTTTTTGCAAATTAACCCTTACTTTTACATAAGTATATTTTGAATGCAGGACTTTTACTTGTAGGTTAATACCTACAGTATTTCTGCACTGTGATGTAGCTACATTTACTGAAGTAAAATCTTCCACCACTGCAAACTGGAGTTAGTGATTATTGATCCGGTGTGTGCCACTGATCTGACAGCTCTGTTATTTATTCCAAGCTGAAGTGACATGAATCAGTATTGATTCCCATCTGTTTGTCCTGCCTGTTTATCATATAAACACGATGCTCTGTTTGCATTTCACAAATGTTATGTTGTTATTAAAAAATCTGCCCATTGAGCATTTCAGTGTCCCAGACCTGAGCTCCAGTGTCGGCTATACTTATCACTAACTGTGGGACGCACTGTGGGCCTTGACGCTGACACCATGCACTCAGCCCTATTTGGACACGGCTGCAGCGCCAGCCTGTCACTTTCACCAAACGCCATTCATTCATTTTCTCACACTCACACAAATACCCCTTATATTTCTATATATATTGTTTAAAATATCAGATTGTTCCCTCAGGTTTCCCCCTGCTCTCGTGAGAGCTAAATTGAGCGAGCTGAAGTGGCACTTTGGGCTTGTCACAGACGCACAGTCCTATAAACAGCAACACACGCTTACAGTTTTTTAGGGAGCGGCTAACTTCTAGGCTTTTCTTATTAATAGGAACAGTATAACGCACGTACCCGGCGGTCATGGCGATGTTGTAGAAAGTGAGCCATGCGGTGGCGAGGGCGCTTTTCGTTCTCTTCTTGTTGTTGTTTTCCTTCTCCTCAACCGTGCCGTCCTCCTCGCTGGACGCCATGGTACCGGGGGCAGGGTGGGGAAGTCAGGCAGGGAGCTGACAGCTGGGGCCGGGGAGGGGTCATCCATCCCTACTGCTCCTCTCTCTCTCTCTCTCTATCTCTCTCTCTCTCTCTCTTTCTCTCTCTCTCGCGGGACTAGTGCTGCAACAAGCGCGCGGCCTGCCGGCGGGACAGCAACTCTCATTATAAAGTGCCCAGTGTTGGGAAAGTTACTTTGGAAATGTAGTCTATAGGTTACAGATTACTATAGGTAATCTAAATTTTAAATTTAAACTTTAAATTACTTAATCGAAGTCATGTTTAGTTTAGTTTAGTTTAATTAGGATCCCCATTAGCTGCAGCATAGCTGTAGCATAGAAAGAAAGAAAGAAAGAAAGAAAAACAGAGAGAAAGAAAGAAAAACAGAGATAAAAACAGAGGAAATAAAAAGGACAAAGCAGAACATTATACAAAAGATTTTGTGCATTTTTGCTTAGTGCTCAAAGCATCTTAAAAAAATATCAGATTAAAAAAAGAATAATAATAATAATAACAACAGCATCATTACAGTATAGATCCTTAGGAAGTCAAGTATTGTATGTGAGGAGGGTGAAACGCATCATAATACATTATTATATAATTTAAATATAATATAAAACACAATCTAACACAATTTAATAGGACATAGTATGACGTAATACCTTATAACATTATGATAATGATCACTATAACGATTATAGAATATTTATTTTATATAGTGTTACTGAATAGTTTTTAAATTGTGCTTTAACGCTGACAACGTCAAGTGTCCGGAGTGTGGAAAAACAACAATGCGCATGCTCACAGTTGATCACCTGTAACCCAGCTGCAATCTGATTGGCTGTTTACCAAGCGCTATTGTAGCTATACATCCACATGTGTTGGCTAACTTTAACTGCTAACGTTAGCTTGCCAGAGAAGACGCTAATTTTGCTTCCGTGTTATTCGGAGGGAATGTTACCTACCTTGTCAAGAACAGGAGATAAATCTGGATACGCAAGACTGCAGACTTTCTGAGAAGATTTCAAGACACGAAAGTAGCAGGACAACGTGGTAAAATTGAGCAAGTATACGCTAGCTAAATTACCCAAAAATTGACAGCACAGTGAGCAGTAACAGCACGCTGATGACTGCAGGTATGTGCCCAGTCGGACTATTTCCTGTGTTAAACTGTGGGAAATGTGAAATGTCTTTTTTTCACGTAAAAACAACACCGAGCTGTCTACTTGAGTAAATGTACTTAGTTACTTCCCACCACTGACGTTGTTAGAGTGAATGCAGCATTGTAAACAATATTTTGTTGTTCATGTAATCCACGTTTTCATTGCAAATGATAGCCAACTTTTTGGTATTGGTATGAATGTCCCCCTCCTTAAAGGGTAAATAATAATAATCATGATAATAATGCATTGCTTTTCATAACACAAAGCGATTAGGCTTCTTGTCAGACTGGACACAGTCTGCCAAAATATGTAGGCCTAACCTCCTCCATAATTCACAGGCTCAGCCCTACTACCAAGTATTTTATTTTGTGTGTACTTAAGATCATAACTAATAACCTCGGTGAATATGAGAAGTGTTTTATTTCCTAGCAAAAGTTGTAGGGGGATACAAATTAATTTAGACTATATTTTCAACTTGCCACATAATGTATCCCCCCTCTGTAATGCACAAATGATGCCCTACTATCAAGTGTTTTATTGTGTATATGGGAGTGTCTTATTTACTAGCAAAATAAAAAGATACTATTGCCTTTATCTATTCCATACATGTAGTTAATACACAATATACAGTAATCAAGTATAGGCGTACTTGTTTTAAGCCTGCAAAAACATGCTGATAACTGGAGTTGTCAGCATCTGAACGTGCTCATAAAATTGAGCCTGAACCTTGTTTTGGTAGGTGACATAATGGAATTGAGAGAGTAGAAGAAACCTGTGGTATTATTGATCGGCTTTGGTTTTAGAGTCTTTCTATTCAGGGCTCGTCAGTCCCGTACTCAATGTGACCCCTGTCCCTCAATTGTAGGAAAATCACCACTTGTGCATTCTATCATATAGTGGTCTTTGATCTCTCTAGTTCAGGAGGACTACAACTCCAGTTAGTAGTTGTGGTTCCAGGCACAAGGGATGATGCTTAACACATCTACAGGTATTAATCCGGACTGGTCCGACTTCTGCTCTCACAGCCTGAGAAACTGCGTCAGTGAATCTAAAATTAGCTCCTCTAATGATGCTCCGTATAATGCATGTAAACTAAAGACAGCCCCAATTATAGTGCAGATTTACCAGTTGCTTGATCAAGTGTTCACGTGTCTGAGGTACAAACAGCACATGTCCAACTGTTTCAGGTTTTGGGCTCTAAACTAATTTTCACTTCATTATTAGCTTGAAATTGCATAAATGCACAGGGTCATGGCATGAAAGATAGTGTGCGTGGATGCATTTTGGACTAAAAATACCAGTGATAAAACCACTTAATCCATCTTTTCAGCTTGGCTACACTGAGGGCCTGTTGCTGGCTTTTTGTCATTATTAAGACACAAGTCTTCACCAATATATCTTAATTTGCTGAAAGAAATATGTTGAAGCTTTTAAACCACTGATATATTTCCAGTATTTGTTACATCATTGTGCAGCGTCTGACATTTTACAGTTATCACATTTTGCCACTAGATGGCGATGTATAAATATGAGAAGAGCCACAAGTGCCCTGGATGTTGCTTTTACTGTGGGTGTTTTCAAGTCCACTTATGTTTTCTGGTTTTGTAGAATGTTCAGATAGAATATAGGGTATAACTAATCCAAATCTACATATATTTTAGATGCTCAGAATAATGTAGGTAATCTATTATGATTGATTACAAGAGGATTTTAGCTTCAAAAGCACTGATTGAAGTATCGTTTTCAAGACTAAATCATCCCACTGAGATGCCTGTAGTACACAGATATCCTTCAGGGTGCAGAGTTAGACGACCTTTGTTTTTATCCTGTATATAAAGAGAGTAAAGAGCCGGTCGCATCACCGTCACACCAAGGTACACAATGCCTAGTGCAGTGTAAGCAGTTGGGTGAGCAGAGAGCCAGGGCTGTGGTGTGTGGAAAATGCTAGTGGAGGCAGACAATGCACTAGTCCGAGGCCTGACCAGCCCTCAGAGGGACAGGGGTCGCCTCACTGCGACAACAGCCCCCGTCTCCCTCCCTTCTTTTTCTTTTTTTGAGCTCCACAGCATGGGCTCGGGGAGGACGCTGAAGTTCGCCCTGTGCGAGGTGCTGCAGTTTGCAGGCCTGTGCGTGCCACTCTTCATCGTCATGCAGAGATTCGCCGTTATCGTAGCAAAGGTCAAAACGTCCACGCAGCCCCCCGGAGACGGCAGCACTGCTTACTGGCTGATCGTAGCCTCCTCCGTTGCGTATGTCACCTCCACCGCCCTGCTGGTCTGGGTTCCCATGAAGTATATGGTCTTCATGAAGAAGAAGTTTCTCATTGGGAGGAAGAAGTGGTGAGTTTCTCCGTCCTTTGTCCTGATGTCAGGGGCCTCAAAGGTTCTTAGCTGTGTATGTCAGCAGCTAGGAGCAGTGCAGCACTGACTGAGCCCAGCTGGTTTGTCTGTGGCTGGTTTGGACTGCACCAGGCTGGCGAATACCATGAGTTAGCAAGTCCTGCATCTGCCTTTGTCTTCCTTCCTTACTCCTTTCCCTTCCTTTGTCTCTGCATCAGGAGGCCTGTGGCCCTCGTATATGTGATCCTGTCCACATTACCCTGCTTTGCCTTTCTCATCGCCAGCTCTGAGGTACAGCATGTTGTGGAGTGTTTGCCATCTGTTTCATTTGTTTTATTACATCAGTTTATTTGTACTCTGATCATGAACTTTGACCCTTATGTTGCCATATTTGTGGCAAGAGTCAGTCTGTAATTGTAGATCCTTTGTAGTTATTTTGGATTAGGGATGCACGATATATCGGTATCAATAAATCTACCGATAATGGGAAATTAATATTATTATGTATTATTTCGATAATTACATTTTAGCCGATAAAACAAAGCCAAATTGCTTTAATTGATTAAAAAAGTGCAGCATCTTCACAGGTGGTATGCACCTTTAAAATTGGTTTGCAATCCGCCAATAAACACATATTGACATGTCTGATTTTTCAGGTTATTTGAAAGCCTTTAAATGCTCTTTAAAAGTTTACTAGAAAAAAAAGAAATGAACATTTGAAGAGTCAGAACTGTTTGTTTTTGTTGTGTTAACAATAGTGATGTCATTTATATTTGGTTAAATCAGAGCTATGGAAAATTAAATCATCCATCTTTGCTCTCTACGTCTTAGCCTTTCTTACCCTCAGATGTGCATAAACTATTGAACTTTTTTTAAAACAAAAATCTGCCGTGGAAAGCAGGTAATTAACGGTTATCTGTACGGGCTAAAAAAAAAAAAATCCATATCGTGCATCCCTAGTTTGGATGATTGTGTTTATCATCCAAAGAATCTTAAAATGTTGTGTGTGAGTGGAATCACAGTGTGAGGCATCTGTGAGTGGAATAAAGGTGATGATTTGTGAGGAACCTTTTGGTTCTCAGGGGATGAATATGGATAAGGAGCTACTGATAAGCAGCTTGGTTCCTCTTCCTGTCCAAGCTGCCGCTGTCAAATCATCTGTCCATGAGGCACATTTTCACTTCCTCGCTGGCTGCAGACCAGCTCCTATTTGCTGTTTTATGTGGCCCTTTCTAGAGCCCAAGCTGACCCTTTGGCCCTTGCTTATCTGGTGTCTTTTACATAAGAGCCATAAATTCTGCTAAGATGACCAGCTTGTCTGCTTTGTTCTGTGTCCTGTTGGTATGAAGTCCTGACTCAGGAAAATACCAGCGCTGCAAGTCATTTAGCCCACAAACCCAGTACTAGAGGAGGTCAGACATGTAGACGAATGCTTGGTGCAAAGGTCCTTTATTGTTGAGGTATATTGATGGGTTCTATCTATTTTAATTTGAAGTGAGTTAAGTAATTAGATGAAATGTTCTAGTAATGATTTTCTGGCTGTTTGCCCAGGTTCAGATAAATAACAACATGAAACATGATACGTTCACGGAGCTCCCTGTATCACTCGTGCTCTTCTCTCTCATCTGTATTGACGTTGTGGAGAGGATACGCCACTGCAGACTGACCGGCCAGGGTGAGCGCTGCTCTCTGAACACATTACACAAATCACTCACAGAGTGCTTTAGATCCTGAACTTTCCCCTGCCAACTTCTATAGTGATACCAGCCCGGCTTTACACCACAGGAGCTTGGAGGCAACAAATGCAGCTAGCTGTTCTTTATATAATTTATCCAGAACAATTTGAGCTTCTTATTCTTTGGCTCTGTGCCCGCAGTTGAAAAGTATTGGTGCAACTGAGGAAATGAGCAGGACGTTTGTTAACCACTTCTTCTAACTCCGTGCTGAACTGACAAAACTGCAGCAATGTTTTTCTAAAGGAAAGCATTGACGTGGTTTGAGCCGTTCCTTGGAAAAAACCCAATCCTCTTGAGAATTTTTTAATGTCAGCTGTCTCATGACGTTTTGGTTCCAATTACACAACAGATTAATGGTTGCATTTTTTTGATCACAAGATCGGGTGGTGGCAAATTGTATCTCTATTAAACTGATTTCTTACCATGTCTTTTCTCAAAACGTTGGCCAAACAATAATCAAAACTAACACTGAGCTCCGCTGAGGCCATGCCCTATCTCGCAATGTTAACGAAAGTATAAATATAATTTGTGTATCTCTGTATTTGCTTAGGGATATAAATTGATATGATGTTATTGATACCAATGCCATTATCAATTGTGTTTATCAGTCCGATTCTTTATCAATTACCTTATTGATTCCTGATCAGTTTTCTGTGGAAAAAAATAGGCCTACACAGGTTTTCAGCATCAACCAATATGTGTTTTTCAATGGCCGATGCCGATACCAATATTTAGAGAGCAGGGTGGCCGATTCATAATGCCGTGGTTTTTTTTTTCATCTGATAAAATAGCCGACAATTTATAACAATTTATAATTGCTGAATTTGAATGAACATTTATTTAAGACTTATTCAGCAGATAGCAGCATCTCTTTGTTTCTGAAATATATAAACTTACATAAATAAAAACAGTGTCAGTGCACAGGACCACCAGGCAGCATCTCTTTGTTTTTGGTCCTTTTGTAGATCTGCCAGTCGTTATGTTTCGAGAAAAAACTCGGAATGTTTCAAGAAAAAAGTCATAATTTTTCCAGAAAAAATGTTGTAATGTATCGAGAAAAAAAGACGGAATGTTTAGAGAAAAACATGCCTATGCCGATTATCTCAAAATGTCATTAATTATTAACAGACGTGCTGCTCTGTTCTGGGAAGCAGAGTGTCAAATATTATGATTTTACAGACATTAAATGCAGCACTGTCATCTTTCTTTGTGAAATTGTGAAACTTTGAACCGTTTCTTCACCGCAATGAGTCATTGTTTTGTAATGCGCAACTGGCAGAAAAACATGCTGGCATTGATAAAAGGAACTGATACGCTCTGAGGCATATGATTCTGATGGATTGGGCAAATTGGAACCGGTTCTCAATTCCCATCCCTACCCATGCTACACCCTTCCAAGTTTCATGAAAATCGGGCCAGTCGTTTTTCTGTAATCCTGCTGACAAACAGACAAACAAACCACACCGAAAACATAATCTCTTTGGTGGAGGTTATAAAATAATGCTGAACATTCTGATTCTTTTCATGTTTGGTTAATTTCCAAAAAACAACCATATGAACACACAAAGATAAGCAACATAAGCAAATGTAATTTCAGATTTACTGTGCTGTGTATAATCTTTACTTTTCTCTCCCTAGCTAATGACATGGAGAGAGATGCTGACATCCCCTCCACTGTCCTCACACATGTGGAACAGGTAACACCCGTAACACCTATCACTCCAGCTGTGCCCGGGCCAGCTGTGCCCGGGCAAGCTGGGCCAACTCCCATGCCACCGGGAGCAAACCAGCTCAATGACAGGAACCAGAACGGAGCGGGGGCTCGACCGGAGACCAACGGGACAGTCCCGGGGATACCAGGTAATCCTGGGAGACCATTTAGCATCTCCGGATTGAGCTCACGATCGGCGAGCACCACAGCGTACCGCATATCTCCATATGCATACACGGGCCCACTGAGATTCTTGTGTGCTAGTGACGCCCGAGCGGACGTGTTTGTGGACAGCTTTATGTTCTGGATGGATACAGTGGAGATGGTGAGGGTGGCAGGACATCCACTTGTGTACTACTCAGGCTGGGTGTTCCCCATCTACATCTTTAGCTACCTGTCTTGCCTGCGTGTGGTGGTCATGCCCCACAGCCCGCTGCTTTCCTCACTAGGAGTGGCCGTGCAGGACTTTCCCTTCTTCTTTGTGCGTGTTGGCCTCATTGCCTTCTTTGGCTTTGTCACACCCCTCCTCTACCTGATGAAGAACCTGCTGGTCTGCCTCGCCTTTGTCTATTTCAACTTCATGACCAGACTGAGGGTCTTCAACACAGAGAGGATGTTCTTTTGAGACCGGCACTTCAAGCAAAGACATAAAAACATATAGTAGGAGCAATAGGTCAGCACAAAGGATGCTGGGATTCAGGAGGCGGTTGCACCAGCTCTTCATAAGTTCAAACTTAGCCTAGTTATAACTTTCACTAAATACAAACAGGTTGCACCCCCCCATCCCCTTATACTGCATTCAAAAGCCCATACCGTTATCTGTACTTTCAATCTGGATTGGTCAATAATGCTGGTGCTTTGGAGGTGAAGGACAAGAAATTCTTCATCTGCAAAGCGAATGCTGATTAGCTACCTAACATTAGTTACTGCGGTGGTCAAACCAGCCACTGAAGTTGGAGACAGGCAGAGCAGAGCGAAGTCTCAGCGAGTAGAGCAGACGACAGAAACGTCACTCGCGAAGCAATGTCTGGAAAATAATTTCAATGAAATGAGCTGGTTTGGCCACAGAGATGCGAGAGCCGGCTAGCTTGACCGCAGGTGCTGGTTGCATGGGTGGTCAGTTTCAGTTTCAGTGTCGTCAGCTAGTGCGCCTCTCGCCAGGGACGGCGGCAGATTTACTTGCAGAAATTCACAATCTCTTTCGTTCTGAGACGGGATTCTGTAGAAATCAGTAGACAGCCCAGGCTTGTCTCTCTGCCGTTTGTGCATCCAGTTGAACAACTATCTGGCTTTTTGGCTAACAGCGTGGTAAAAGCAGAGCTGTTGTTGGCGGACAGTGGAAGGAAGCTTTGTTTTGCTCTCCAGGTGGGCGTTCCCATAGGGCAGTGACGTCACGTGAAAACTGTGAATAGTCAACTCGGTTAGCACAAGTGTATCCTACTCATTCTAAACTGCATGCTACCACTTTATTTTACTCTGAAACACACATTTATCTCCACATATAAATAAAACAAAGTAGCATTAACATTTACAAAGGATAAGTAGGTAGGATTAATATGTCATTTGGCCCTTTAAAACTGAAATCTTTAGAATTTATGCTACACCTTGTGGTGCTACAGTGACTTCCTGTTTATATAGTTGATTATTTTTTATTGGACAGCGTCACAGATATTTCCTAGGAAATGATTTACACATTACAAACTAAGACATTTCTTAAGTTCTAACTAGCTAAGAATGTAGGCAATGTGCAGAGAAATGGATTTAAGAATAGCTGGTGCAACCAAACGAGAGTATGAATTTGTGTGTGCGACACAGAACAGATATTTTGTTAAAATGCATGATGGTACTTTTCACAGGCCAAAAGGGAGCAATGTTTTCCCATATTATGTGTCAAATGACTGTTGTGTTATGTATTATTTACCTTTATGTTCAAACATACTTTTTTACCCCTCAAAAACCCCTCACCCTCACCAAGCATGGCACTTTGGGAATGTACCTGTTATGTCATTTGAGAGTTTATAGCAGATTTTTTTCTACCATCATAAAGTGCAGTGAATGTGTAAAAGCATAAATACATGTTGTTTATATTAGGTTTTTCTTTGCCAAGTTATATTCACAAAAGAAAAACAAAGTGTGAGTTTGTATCATTGATACATATATTTTGGTAAGATTAATAAAGAAAATCATTCAAATATATATTTTAAGTTTCAGTAGTGACTTATGTATATGCAGAATGTTTTTGACCTCCATTCAAACCTTTTACACTGGAATTTATCCATTTTCTTCCCAATCACTCCCCAAGAGAACAGGTTTCCTGTCATTATTCTGCAAAACATTCTCATCACATGCCTTCCTGCAATCCTACATGGTCCAGAGCACAAGAGCGCTGTCAGCTGGAAGACACAGTCATTACACCTATACAATCTGATGCAATTCAAAACAGCCCTGCAAAAAAAGTGCTACTTGTCAATATAATCATTTTCAGAATTGGACAAAATGGCACGAACAGAAGAATGCAATCAATTGCAATCAGAAGGTAAAAAAATATATATTTATTGCCAGGCTGTTAGCATAACATTTTATTCACCCAATTCTGTAATTCTACTCAGTTTTACCAACCTTTTCAATCTATTTTGGATCATTGTTTTGGTTTTCTGGCCCACTTTCATCAAACCAGTTTCCAGCCAGTAGAGGGTAGTGAAAAAACTTCCCAGCACCCAACAACAAAATAAATACAAAGTTTGCAACTATCTTTTGAAAATGGTTGAGCATTTAGCAGCTAAAAAGCTACATATTTCCTTTACATGTAGGAGATGATGGAAACAGAAACCCAGCTAAAAGGAGAGAGAATATTGGATAATGTGGCCAGAAACACGACTCCAAATGAATGCTAATGTTGCTCCGTATCTGCTGGATGCATAAAGACAAATTAGTTTGCTAACACATTCAACGACTTCCTGAGGTCAAGTGGACAAAAAAAAATCAATTAATACAACTTTACATTGAGAGTTCTATCTTATCTCATTTCCATGACAAAAAATATAATCCAGTCCAACAAAAAAGGAAAATTATAATGAATGCATTAGTTAGATACAACTCCAAATGTTTGTTTGAAAATATTTTACACGACGAGCTAGGTACAAACCCTTTGCTACGGCTGCATAATTTGCCTGTTCAGTTGTTGATTTTTGGAGAACATTTCCATCGTGTTGCAGTCAATACATGTTCATTAGAATAAACTGCACAACTTGTAGTGTTACGTTCTCTTACATCTTGGTGTTTAATTCTGCGTTGCCCATAGGTACATAGGCACAGGTATTCCATATGTACTTGTCTGTAACTCATTTATCTGCACCTTTGCTGTGCATCCCTGCAGTATAGGCCACAGTGGTCAGATCTCCTCTCACTTCCCCGAATAGGAAGCAGGATTTCCTCCTGTCCTCTCTTTCTACTGACTTGTATCATCACTGCACTCCTCACCCGAAGCCCCCGCGGACCTCATGGGGGCTACTATCCCACGAAAACCCCACACATCAGCAAAGTGCTACAAACCTCATTTAATTCTCATTTACTCCGGTGCAGTAATTGTGAAACGGGCACATTCCTGATCAGATGTGAATCTTCTGAAGCTTCAAAGCCAGTCTTACTGAATGGCATCTGCTCTCTGGCACAGATTTAGCACAGACTGCAGGGCTATTTATAAAAGATCAAAAATCTCAGATGGATAAATTAGAATTCCTAAAATGCATCACCTGGTACCTCTCTTGCCTTTGATTTATTAAAAATAGACTCACTCTCCCTGACACTGAGTTTTCTTGAAGCTATCATTGACTTTCAGCTTCTTAGTGAGATGAGATTGTTTGCTTCCTGCCTTCCTCTCCTCTGCCAAAAAAAATGTGGAAGCTCATGGAAATTGCTGTGGTTTGACCAACCTTAGCTACCCATGTGACAGGATGCCCATCAGTGATTAAGGGGGGAAAGCACTGTGTCTCTGTGTCATTGTCACTCCATGTCGAACACCTTAGCACACACCAGACCCTTTCTCTCATGACTGGAAAACTCTCCTACAACCTCGTCCACCACTGAGTGCAAACTACACACTAAGGATAATGTTACCGTGTTCAAATGTTGCTGTGGTCCTCTGTCTCCTGCAAGTCCTCTGCATCACTGCAGACATAGGTACGTACCCCGGACACATTTTCTGTCTATTCAACTTGTAGAATAATGAGAGTAATCGGATTGTAAATTCATTTGTTGAAGCTGTTCTCTTCTGCTCCAGACGTTGGCTCCTTTCTGATCTTCAACGAGAACCACAACAAGTGCATAAAGGTGGAGAGTGCCACCTCCATGACGGTGGCACCCTGCGATCCTCGTGCCAAAGAGCAGCAGTTTCGTTGGGCCTCCGAATCGCGTGTGCTCAGTCTTTCCCTCAAACTCTGTCTGGGGGCCACAGAGATTAAAGACTGGGTGAAGGTGCTCCTCTTTGAATGTGACGAGAGTAGCGAACTCCAACACTGGCAGTGCAAGAATGAGACCCTCTTTGGCCTAAAAGACCAGGACCTGCACTTAAACTGGGGCAACCGCAATGAGAGGAGCATAATGATCTACAAAGGCTCGGGGCTCTGGAGTCGCTGGAGGATATTTGGCACCCAGGGTGACCTTTGTTCAAAGGGGTTTCAAGGTAGGAGTTGTGGGGACACAATCAATTTTAATAAAGACAAAGACAAAAAAAAGGTTGGACGGGTGTTTCAAAAAAGTCCTGCAATACTGTTTGTTGTGCAGAATCTTCCCGTGCTGGAGATTGTTGTCAGATATTTAATTTAAAAACAATTTCAAATTAAGACAAAATATATATTTTTACAGCAAATTCTGCCATAGACCAAGTAACATATGGCTGTAGATTAAATGTAATTTAAAATGTAAAGAACGGTCTATTCAAGTGATTGACTTGCTAACAACTTGTTTGACTACTGTTTTAAAATATAATCAAGGTGAATAATTGATCTGAGATTCAGTTTGGCTTGTAATAGATTTTATTCTGCACAAATAATGAAATCAGATCAGACCCCAATTTACTAAAAGAGCAGGACATAGTTGGACATAGTTATTTACCAGAAGACACAGTATGTTAAGATTAAGTAAAGGTATCATAAGAAGTATGGCATTTAATTAAAATGTCTTTAAACCACAAAACATGGTGGTGTTTAAACTGAGGAGTAAGTGCTTAAGGCCGAATACCCATTTAAAAAGTATTTGAGCACATTATAATATCCAGAATTGTCCAGAATGTCACAATCGGCAACGTGTTGCAAATATCAAGGACTTCTCTGGGCAACAACGAGATCCTGCAAAATCTGTAGCCTGACTGTTGGACTTGAACCCATCTGTGACTCAACTACAGCTAGTCCTGTCCATAAATGGCGGCAATCTAACAAATCTACCTACTTACTGATTAGAAATACATCGTAAATGGTACCAGACCATTGTCATTCCCAGGTCATCAAATACCGACGCTTCCCTCACAGCCCTTGGCATCCGACACCAGCGCACAAGGCAACCTTTAGTGTCTTTATGAGACGCACGAGGCTTTTAACTAACTCCAATGTAAAACCCATCCCCAGTAATATTAGACGTTCAGAGCAGCTGCGTTGGAAGTCAAGTGATATAGTATAAAGAGCAACAAAGTCCACATATGGAGGAGGCCAGGGTGGGTGGATGCTTAAAACAAACAAACAAAAAAAAACATGACTTTCACCCAGGAGACCACATTTGTGTCTAATGTGAAACCAAAAGTCAACGTTGACTTATTTACGTTGACTACTTAACCTACGGACGTAACCTAATTTACGTAACAAACGTACTAATTTTAACCCAAACCATGATGTTTTCCTAAACCTTACCAAGTAGTTTTGTTTGAATTCACAATGTTAACCATGTGTTTAAAACTGTGACCGTAGTGGAGCGGTATAGTCTGACACACAGAGCTACCCAGTGTGTCAAAATGTGGCGCCAAGGGCTCCTGATCGACCGTCCATATGTGATGAACTGGTAATGAGAATGAGTTGTTGGTACACTATTTATTAGCATAAAGCCAAAAGTATGTGGACTACCCTGTCTGTACATGCAACACCTCATCTACTCTAGTCTGTACACAATGGTAATTTATACAATAATAATAATAATAATAAATGAAAAATAATTATATAGCACCTTTCAACACACAGTTACAAAGTGCTTTACAATAAGAACAACACATTTAAAGCATAAAAATGAAATGCACTAAAAGCTAGACACTCGACACATAACATAACAGAGTAAAATGAACTAAAATATCATAAAACATCAATAAAATCACTGAAAAGCAATTCTGAAAAAAAATGAAAAAAAGTGGGTTATTAAAAGTGATTTAAAAGATTAGACCGAATTTGCAGCCCTGATCTCAGGCAGCTCATGTTAAGTGTAGGAGCCCTGACCACGAAGGCTCTATCACCTTTAAGAATAAATCTAGACTTTGGAACAACAAGGAATGATGCATCGGAGGATCTCAGGGCAGCGGTCGATGATCGTGTGCTTCCAATTTTGTGGCAACAGTTTGGGGAAGGCCCTTTTAAACCATGTCATCACCCTTGTGCATAAAGCCAGGTCCATAAAGAAATTGTTCTTGACTGGCCTGCAGGGAGCCCTGATATCAGTCCCATCCAACACCTCTGGAACTCTGGCCTCCTCGCCCAACATCAGTGGACGACCTCGCTAATGCTCTTATGACTTAATGACAGCAAATCCCTGCAGCCAGGTTCCAAAATCTTGTAGAAATCCTCCCCAAAGAGTGACTGTTATAGCAGCATATAAATGCCCATCGTCAACAATGTTCAAGAGGTTGCTGATTTGCAGGCTTTGCATGTTTTGGTTTGCAAATTTTTTATTATTTTTAATCTTTTCATGATCTGTGTCTCCTCAGAGGTTTTCACAATAGGGGGCAATGCCTTTGGAGCCCCCTGTCAGTTCCCATTTACGTTTGGGGAGAACTGGTACGCTGAATGCACAAAGGACGGTCGCTCAGATGGACAGCTGTGGTGTGCAACAGAGAGAGATTACGATAAAGTGAAGAAGTGGGGCTTTTGTCCCAACGAAGGTAAGAAACACTGACTGCAATTCTATGAACAATTCTGTTATCATAGAGGAGGTCAGAGCTGACAGGTCTGGATTCTGACACCCCCCCACGCCCCCAGCAGAACAACACTGCCACTTCCTCTCATGAGTTGTCAACACAGCACTGTCCTCGTTTTCCTCTTCTCACGGGCCCATCTCTCCGCTCACGCTGCTCTGAAACTGGGGCAGGAAAGGGACAGAAAAAGAAAGCGTGCTCACTTTTACCATTGTTTTTTATGAAACACAACACAGTCCTAGACAGGGACATGGAAGATGTTTCTCAGTCATCTATTTCTTTTCAGTTTTGAGACACTTATTGTTAGGGCTGGGTATCTGCTGGGAAATAACCCAAAACCAAGTGGTATCAAAACTTCTCTAGTCAAACGATACCTGCATTCAATCCTTTTTGTGCCCACATCTAGAAAAAAAGTGACTATTTGTACGGTTTGGCTCGCAGATAATCGAGTAAGCGTTCTTCTATTCAATGCGACATGTGAATGGCCCACTACACAGCAGCTACAACCCATGCAGTCTGTGGTGTGGTGAAGTCGAGCGCTGCGTATTTCACGGAGTTGGCAGTTGAGCGAGCCGAGGTGCCACCAAAATGTTCAAAAGTATAATTTTTTTTAACTTTATTAATAGATTTTAAGTTTGTGCACAAAACATTGCATCAGCAGTGCGATTTCAGACAACAGACAGAAAGGAAAAAAATGCATCATAATAATCTTTGTGGTCATAATAGACATCCATATAAAACATAAGTCCGGGCTTAATGGAGCTTGTAGAGCCCTATAAGTGACCAACTAAATCTAGACCCTTATGCTATGGGAGGGAGCGTGGTTTTAATCTGTCTACGTTAGATAAAAATGGCTGCCATAAACTATAGAACTACATTCAAAAGTAATTTGCGTACCTTCAAAATGTATAGTCAAGTGTAAATTGAGTGAACACATGGAGTGTTTCCATTCACATGCTGGGTATCGAATGAAGTCCTCTATTGGTATCAATATCACTTTTAAATGATACCCAGCCCTACTTATTGTACTTAAAATCCATTCAGGTCAACAGGTATTAGTTTTACTTCATGACATAAGACATTTGCCTCAGTTTTATACTCGTTGGTGCTTTGCGTCTACCATGATGCAGCCTCCTCAGGTTGGGACGCGGACCCGGTCACAGGGGTTCAGTATCAGAGGAACGTACAGTCAGTGTTGACCTGGCATCAGGCCAGGAAGAGCTGCCAGCAGCAGGGCGCCGACCTCCTCAGCATCGTGGAGCTACATGAGCAGTCATACATTTCAGGTACAAAGTCAGCCTCGTATCAGTTACCCACACTATGTTATATCAATGTTATATCATCGAACTCTTACAATGTTTGGGTTGATGCAGGGTTGACAAGTATTTTGGGAACGTCTCTGTGGATCGGACTGAACAGCCTGGATTTTGAGAGTGGATGGCAGTGGAGCAACGGAAACCCCTTCAGATATTTAAACTGGGCTCCAGGTTAGTAAATATATTTATATATATATATAGATATAGATATACTGTGTAAAGAGCAGGACGTTATTGTATGTTGTGGTTTCACTTGAAGGAATACTTCACCCTCAAAATGAAAATGTATGTGTCAATTTCTCACCGAGTGTTGCCTGAAAACGTTGTTTTTGTTGCATGACTCCAAGGTGAATGGAGAAAATTCTCGATGAGTTGGAGTAACAGTAATAGTAATAGCTTCTTAGCTGTACCAGAGTTAGCTATAAGCTAATTTACATCGGCAGTCCCCGGGCAGTAGACAGAGACGTCTCGTAAGGAAATAAGATATATAAAACATTTAAAACACTTCCTTATAAACAGTCTCACGTTTGCGCAGGCGCGCATGTCTGAGTACATAGCGAGTTGCGCGTCTGTGCAAGGGTAAGAGTATTTATGAGGAAGTGTTTTAAATAGTAAGGCATACGACAAAAACAAAGTTTTCTTCAAGAATTCAAGGTAACACAAGGTGGGTAGTTGATATACAAATGGACATTTTGACGGTGAAGTATTCCTTTAATGTGACCAGCTGCATGGTATTTATTTATTCTAAAATTAAAAGCAAATAATACATGGATTGATGTCTGCAATAGGTCATCCGTCGTCAGAGCCCGGGCTCACCTGTGCAACCCTAAACGCTGCAAAAGCCTCAAAATGGGAGAGCAGCGCCTGCACCAAGAAACTTGGTTACATTTGCCGCAAAGGAAACTCTACCACTCTGCTTCCACCACCAAGTAAAAATAATATCACAATTCCAATTGATCAGAATCTGGTTTATTATTGGAGTGAGTCTTCAATATGTTCTCGCCCCTTCTGGTCTCTGTCCTCAGGCAAAGACCAGCCCAGCTTCTGCCCCAGTCACTGGGTTCCATATGCAGGTAACTGTTACTCCCTGCAGAGGAGTAAAATGATGTGGAGGGACGCTTTGGCAGCGTGTCACAAAGAGGGAGGAGATCTGGCCAGCATACACAACATAGAAGAGCAGAGCTTCATAATATCTCAGTCTGGATACTGTAAGTATGAAGTCATAAGTCATTTTTTTTCTCAGTGATTTGTTGTTTTTTTTACAACAATCATCTATGCTAAAAGTAATGATTTTGGAAACCTTTGATAAGGGAGAACTTTGGGGAATAAGCTTATTCGCTTTCTTGCCGAGAGTTAGATAAGACGATCGACGCCACTATCATATGTGCATGGTACATGTGAGGCAGCTAATCAGCTTAGCTTAGCATGAAGACGGGAAATGTGGGGGGCAGCTAGCCTGGCTCTGTCCAAATATAACAAAATCCACCTGCCAATATCTCTAAAGCTCTCTAATGAACACATTATATGTTGTTTGTGTCACTGCGAGTTTGGTTTTTGTACAGATTAAACAGAGACTCCAAGAAGTCACTGCTGCAGGACAGGAAATATCACGGCACATCACCACCCATAAAACCCCAACGTGACGTTTTTACACTTCAGTTTTTGTAGCAATTTAGTCTCACGTAGCCAGACTTCTCTCCATAACGCTGCTGGGGGAAAGTCTGGATTGAATGCACTTTCAGTCCTGGATAGTGAAAAAAAACTCCCTGGCCTGTTTGTATTTCCTTAAACCAATCACAATCGTCCTGGGCGGTGCCACGCCCCGACGGTGCGTCTGCAAAATAGTGTCGGAAGGGAACCCTGTTTCAGTGGAACACCTACAGGAAAATGTTGTAAACATAATCTCAGTAGATCTTTACAATCATTCACTGAGAGAAACGAGCAGGCCTGCCTTATTACACGATCCAAATCTTCAAAACTTGCCATTTTCAGCGTGTAAATTGATAACTCTGAGGTTGTTGCCCTTGTTGACTTCCCCCGAGACAGGAAGTAAGGCTTTATCCAGGCACGGTTCACATAGTAAGCTAGACTAATTTCTGTGGTACAAAGAGGATTGAATGTTTTGGTAGCAAATTTGGTATTAGCACGATTTATATTTTTCCAAGATATCTGTATGGAAGAGGATTAGGGCCAAAGGTGAAAAATATAGGCTATTTGAGTTCTGAGTTTATTCTCAGAACACTTTAAACTCAGACCTCATCATCATAGCCTACATCTTTCACATGTGGCCCTAATCCTCTTCCATAACCCATAAACTAAAAGGGTGTCTGTAACTTTGTGTCAGTTAAGTATAAGTGTCCATAAAGACTATATGAAAATAAAAGAATTGATGCAAAAGGGTTTTTATTCCTTCAGAACGACTTTTGAGTGTTTATTTTGAAGGCAAAGTAACACCACTTCCGGTACTGTTTTGTTTTGTGTGTAGCCGAGTTGACGCAGATCAACGGCAGAAATGGAAATAACGCGCGCGGTGGACGTCAGTGACATCACACCAATGAGAGAATAGGAATTAAATAAAACAGGGACACGGGAATCTACTCACTCGTTAAGGCATATTTTCTTTAAAAAAAATAACTCACGTCAAACATGTGCCGTTTTCCACACTACAGTGAACGAGAGGTTTACCTTGTATGTATGGAAAGCCAGGCAGTTCAAAAATATGTAATATTTAAACACATTAACACCACATTGACAACATGATAACAATGCACCAATGTGTTGTCAGCATGTGGCTTGTGAAAAATGGATCCAATATATATGACTATGGGGCGTTTGTGCAACAAACGTTTCTGAAAGCTCTAGCAAACTAATTTTCAGAATGCAACATATTTCATACCATTGACACTATGAGGATGTGTACTATTACTCTGAAGTGAAATGAGTCTGTGGAAACAGGGTGTTTCCTTTTCATTTGAATCCAAAATCACACAATATATGTGTCATATTCGAAATTTTTGGGGCTTTTATTTTGAAATGACACATCAGAATGTCTTGATACTTGCTGGGTGACATCATGAGGATGTGTACTATTACTCTGAAGTGGAATTAGTCTGTGGAAACAGGGCGTTTCCTTTTAATTTGAATCCGAAATCATACAATATACTTATCATATTTGAAATTTTGGGGGGGCTTTTATTTTGAAACTACACATCAGAATGTCTTGAAACTTCAGGGGTGACATTATGAGGATGTGTACTATTACTCTGATGTGAAATGAGTCTGTGGAAACAGGGCGTTTTCTTTTAATTTGAATCCAAAATCATACAATATATGTCATATTCGAAATTTTAGGGGGGCTTTTATTTTGAAACTACACACCAGAATGTCTTGATACTTCATGGGTGACATCATGAGGATGTGTACTATTACTCTGAAGTGGAATTAGTCTGTGGAAACAGGGCGTTTTGTTTTAATTTTAATTCAAAATCATGCAATATATGTATCATATTTTAAATTTGGGGGGGGG